>CM067507.1:5231561-5526561 GCA_034509495.1 Acestrorhynchus altus | reverse complement strand
CAGAAGAAAATTACATTGCATTACATTAACTGTAGTCTTTGTATATTAACGGATTTAATGATTAATATGTAAAAAAGTCATTTGAAGTGGTTTAGTTTACAGCATTCAAGGGAAAGTTACTGACTCACAGAGAGTTGGTGCAGGAAATGGTTACAAATACAATGCATGTTACGTAAAATATTGTTTTACAGAAAGTAGTGCTGGGCGATATGACCTCAAATCAATATCACAGTTAATTGAACATTTTACCTTGATTCTGATTGCTGAATGATTATCTTAATGAACGACAGTATTTTTCTTTGGTACATGCGGTTGAAGTTCCTCAGTTGAATCCATGCCACAGACTGGACAGGGTGGAGTCACATTACTATATAAACAGTAGTATGGTGTTATGGGGACAGTACATGAATACACTCACAGTGGAGGAAATAGCGATTAGAGTTCCTGAATGTCATTTTTGATTATTTTTTTTATTTAATTGTACAGCCCTGTTTAAAATCTGTTGGAGGGGTCGGGGTATGTGTATGTAAATAAGAATAAGAATTTTAAAAAATTCCAAATATTCCAAATGTAGCCATTTTTTTCCATTCTCAACATTAGATAAAAAAAACTCAGAGCACACGTGTTGCTTAAGTAGTTTTATAACTAAATAAAATCCCTTTGTTTACACTGTAAACATCTCAACCCCTGATTCCTGTCACCACTACTGTAAATAGGGTATTCATGCATCATCTTTTAGGATTCACAAATTGTGTACAATGTCACATTGTTTTCACATCAACGTTTGTTTCTATATTTCAAACAATGGTTGATATAGATGCAGGTACATGTAGACCAATAGCGGCATTGAGGAAGTAGGAATTAAGCATCTGTTTAAGTCCCACCTCCTGACAGCTACTATTGGTCTACATGTACCTGCATCTACATCAGCTGCTTCCCACAACTACCGATTGGCCACGGCCTAACCACAAATGTCAATAAACCACAAATGAATTGAAATGTTTTTTTTTACACTGACATGAAATAACATCATGCAGAAGGTGGTAGGACTAACCTTTTTTAAGATTTTTGACAGTTGTGTTTCATTTCATGTCCCATATGGTTAACGTTAAAAATAGAAAATGTTGTTGTTAAAATAAAAAAGTTTTTATTTTTAAAAGGTTGCCTGCCCAGTGAATAACCTAAAGTTATGAAAACAAGGGCTGTGAGCGAAAAGGATCCCTATTTATGTTTTATGGCACTAATGAGTGTCAGCAATATTTGCAATGCATTCAAAGCCAAAAACTATTTTATATTCATAAGTTCATGACCCATGTTGAGTCACTGTTCACTTAAATGCTAGCCTGAATCAATTCACAAGTCTCTAAAATAGTTTTATTATTTATGAGATTCAGCTACTGTTTGTTATATTATAAGAAAGTTCCAGTCAGTTGTCTGTGGTAACAGGTACTGCAAATTAGGTTATAAAAGTTGTGTTTCTGTCTTTAAGACAGAAAGCAATGTCTTTAAGCAATGCTGCACAGCTGTAGACAAACCCATATGTGAATGGAAACATAAATTATTACAATGTCTAACACCATGGTCACAAAATGCAAACAAGATTACATTCATTCCAATGAGATTTGCGACGTTGGTGACCAATTGTGTGTCTGCGATAAAGACCCAAAACAGAGGAAATGCCTGTTTCTAAAGAGAGAACAGTGCTCAACAGTCAGACAGGAACATTGTCAGATTTCTGTGATTTGACTGTTTACTGTAGTATCAAAATGAAAACAAAATCTTGAAAAGCTTGAAATAAATAACTTTTAAAGTAATGAATGTGTAAACAGTTTTATACTAAAGCTCAATGTGCCACATCCTACATTGGCAAGTATGTAATTACCTGACATAATTTTGACTTGTATTTTATTGTTTGTGGAAAAAGAATGTCAACATACTAATCGCTACATTAACTCCTCAGTAGGGAGGGGGGGGGTAATTAATCAAAAATGAATCTGATTATTTTAATTATTTTGTTTTTTAATTCTTTATATTATCTCCACTGTGTGCATAGTCATGTACTGTCTGCATAACAACATACTACCATGTATGTAGTCATGTGACCTTTTCTCGTCCGGTCCATGACATGGAAGCAACATGGACAACTCAAACACCAATTCAACTGAAGAACTCGAGCAGCTTGTACCAATGAAAAATGATATTGTTCATTAAAATAATCGTTGAATTATCAGAATCGATCAATTAATTGTGATAATGATTTGAGGTCATATCGCCCGACACTATTTCTCGGCTATGTGGAGCTGATTTTACTACTGTTAAACACAGCTGTTCTGTATAGTTTTATATAAAACTTCAGTGTTTCATGATGAAGTTTCACTGTGTTGAACATATTACAATATGAAATATGTTCTTTAAGCATTCTAAATAGAACCATTACTAGCCAAAGTGTCATTTGGATAGTTCAATGGCTTTCTGCATTGGTGGCCAACCTTTCATAGAGGGTTATATATATAAAAAGGTTCTATACGGGTTCTTCTTTAGTACTATATAGAATCCCTTTTGCTACGAGTGTAGAGTCCTGAAAGAGACATAAGGAGGACCATAAGAGGTTGGTGTGTGATTAACTAGACCTAGAGTCAGACAGATTCGGTGTTGGGGAATCTGGGCTTTCAGCCTGGTCAGCTCAGTGTCTAAACCCTACAAAGCCTCGCTGAGTGACAGCCTTTGATAGCTCCACTCCTCTTAATAGAAGGGGATTCTGGCTGGGTTGCTACGTTACTCTGTTTGAAGAGACACTGTACCCAGCACTCACAGGGGGCAGGAGGTGAAATAGCAAGGACTCTTTCATTTAGTGTCTGTCTGCCTGTTAGTGACTCTGCCTTGATATGCTATTAACTTCATAAAACAAGAGACGAAGTCAGTAGTGCCTGATGTCTCCACATGAGTCTACCTCAAATTCTGCGTCTAAAAAAATTAAAAATTAAATTAAAACTTAAGACCATATCTCATCTAAAACTGCATCAGCATCCTACTACATCCCACTGCTTAAATAATGTTAAACACGCCCCTTATTTCACCTTACAGTTATTTGTGGATAATCATGTTAACACAGCAGTTTATCAATATGTTGATCAAAAAAAATCATCCATAGTATGTAGCTTTTCTATATATTTTTTGAGGCAAAGTCATAAATGATGTAATCATTAGAATTATTAGTTTATCAAAATATGTTAAAATTTCAGAATTTATCTGTCAATTTAAAATGTGATTATGTCCATCTATATTATATTTTAATAATCAACATGATCGCACTCTTGGTGGTGTTTCACTAACTCGGTAAACTGCACAGGTTCATAATTCTCCTTTAATTGCAATGTTTCTAAGACATAATTAACACATGACTGTACTATGCTGCGTGCCCAATAGGGCTCTTTTGGAGAATTCAATCACACATTGATTGTCACGTGTACCATGATATTTATTACATGATATTACAAACATGGCTATTTTATGTCTTGTTTAAAACAGTTTTGAATATATCAGTATTCATGATAAATCGTCCAGTCCTACTCTAAACTCAATAATGATTCATGCTCATGAGTTTGAAAGGTCCCATAGGCACTAACTTGACAACCATCAGCAGCCTTTTATCTAGCAAACTCTGTTTGAATTCATTCCCTGTATACGGCACTACTTAAGTCACCAAAATAAGACTTCTACACATGAATAAAACATCATATGTCTAAATGTTTGTGGACTCCCTCTCTAATTCATGCATTCAGCTACTTTAAGTTGCAAACATTGCTGACACACAGTTCCTACACAGTACAGTAGAGAAGTACTGCCAATAGAATAGGACTCTCTGGAGCAGATAAACATGAACCTATTTACACCATATTTGCCAGGTGTGGGCTAGAGGGATACAAAGCCCCCCGTGGTAAATTCATTTTAATACTCATGCTTTCCAAAGAAACACTGAATGAGCAGGTGTCACAATACTTTTGTCCATATGGTGTATCTAGAGGACTTACACTTAAATCCCTGCAGGTTGACCAACAAGACTAAAGTGGTCAACCAGATTGACCAGCATGACCATCAAAACAAGGTTCTTAGACCAGTATATCCAACATGAAATGCAACCAAAATCAAATGCAACACACACTATGCTGGTCAAGACCTGGTTAACTTAACAGCATAGAGTGTATTTTCAACTGGATGACCAGCTATCAACTACCATTAAAGACCATCTTAAACCACTACAAATCAGCTACCAGCAGGAATGAGAGTCCATAATCCTGACTGATGAGTAATTCAACATGTAGCCACCTGCTTCTGGTTTTCTATTCTCACTTTTGGGACATGGCTTTGAATTTTTCAGCACTGCTTAAAGTGCTTCTAAGCCATCTTATCATCTTATCACCTAATACTAAGCCTAACGTTTGCTTAACATATGAACATCACATAATGCTTATTACAGTTATGTATCAGTCAATGGGCCTATTACACATTTCAAAGAGCTCATTATCTCAAACAAGTCATTAAGTTAAGGCATTAATCAGTCAACTGCTTATTCGGTAGTTCAGACCATCCCTTCAACATATTGTTGCCTTGGAACTATAAGGTCCTGTCTGCATTCTGAGCAGATATTAAGCCTTAAAGTTTGATGTTTGGGAATAGAAAAGAACAAAAAAAAAACAGCTCATATAATGTTAAGAAGCTGCCACAGAATAAGAATATGCAAATAACTCAATTTTGAGAAAAAACATCAGATAGAACCATATAGTTCACATCTGTAACATCTGTAAGTGGGGTAGAGTTTAGGTGGCTTCTGTTAGAACTCCAAAGTGCTCCTGTATGGCAAGAGGAGCTGAATAAACAGAGACTGACTGTAGAAACAAGGGGTGGTCATAATGTTATGGTCGACGTATATAGGAAGCGGTGCCCTCCTAAATAAGGAGACAGAAGGAGAAAGCTGAGGGAGGCAGCAGCAGGCCAGCAGGTGAAGCATTGAAGAAATGGCAAGCAACCATTTCCTACATAATTCATTTAATGTGAAGCAGGCCTGTTTTCTCAGAAGCATTTCTAAAGTTGGAAGTGGGTTAATAACTAAACATGAACATGCAAATCAAAGGTAAATGAACAGTAGGTTGTATTATAATGTAACAGAGTAGAAGAACTGTCAGCTATGGTACA
This sequence comes from Acestrorhynchus altus, assembly GCA_034509495.1. Lineage (NCBI taxonomy): Eukaryota > Metazoa > Chordata > Actinopteri > Characiformes > Acestrorhynchidae > Acestrorhynchus > Acestrorhynchus altus. The sequence continues at coordinate 5,521,368 of CM067507.1, read as the reverse complement.
TTGCTGTGGTTCACTGTAAGGCCCAATAAAAATATCAGAACCCCACATACACTCACTGTGAGACCGCCAGCTGTGCCAAACTAGGGGTTTTCCAGCCGAAAAAAGATCCTCATGTGGTTCTTCAGCACCTGTTCCTCACACTCCACTCACAGAGGTGGATCTCAACTAGTGTTTCACACTAGTCACGAAAACACAGACATGCCTGGACAAGCCTGGACATGCAGAGAGAACGGTGTAGTGAAATCTACATGGTGTGGACGGAGGACAGCATGAAGAATGTGTAGATGATGAGACGTTTAAGGGTATTTAGGTCGTGGTTCATAAACATTTGATGTCATTACAAATTGCAAATTACTATTATAGGTTTAATGAACAGCTTAATGAGCAGCTTAGTGAACAGTTTAAATGAACAGTGTGTTCATTTGTCCTCTGTTTGGTCTAAGAAGCATTCTTCTTTACTGTTGCCGGGCCAGTTCTTCAGTGCGTGATTGTTGTCTCCACAATACATGATCTTCACAGAATGAAACGCACACATCCAGATTTTTCACACAAACTAAAGCCCGACTGGGCTGGAAGTTGCGTAGATGAAAGTTGTTGGTCATGGTGAATCTCACTGAAATGGCTGAAATTTTGCACATCGTAAATTCAGAGACAAAAATTTAAATGTAAACTTTTCTTTTCCTCTTTCCACCTTGACACAATATCGAGGTCAGCTGGGTCTCTTCAGCATTTATCTACATGTGTCAGAGCTTTATAGGAAGCATCTACACTCATTTATTCAGGCCTTTTCAGAATTTGGAAACAAAACTTTTCTTTTTTGAAAAAATATGTTTCCATTAATAGGAAACTGAATCAGTGTTAAGCTGCAGTTATTTAAGTCTGAGACAATTAGATTTAAAAACACCAAAGTCAAAAGGTCAAGGTGTGTGAAATTTGGGAAACACCTTTATTTAAGACCCCACATCTATTCTTCTTAGAGAGTGATGTACAGCACGGACTATGTTTACATGCAAAGATTTGATTGAATTCTTTAACAAGGCATGCACGTGTAGCAGTGTCCTGATCCTGGAGGCACCCCTGACCTGCATGTTTTAGGGGATTCCCTGTGTCTGAAACTGCAAAATGCAAGCTGTCTTAATGCCTTGCTTCCCACTGTGTCTCACCAGGCAGTTTAATGATCACTGTCTCTGTAACCAAATCACAATTCCAACAAGATGTTCTGACTAACAGTGTTTAGCTGGGTAATCATAATCCATTAGCGTTTTCACCCAGTACCACGGAAGGCTAGATTACTAACCTTAGATTCAAACATGTCTCTGACTCTGAATGACTTTGCCTCAGAATACTGTATAAGTAGGCACAGCCAGGGAATTGACAATGAGCTGATTAGGTAAATCAGGTATGCTGGGAGCAAGGAAAGCACTAAAATATGCAGGGTGTCAGGGGTCAGGCCTCCAGGACCAGGTATAATTTAGTGCAAACCAGGGGTCACCAACTGTGCTCCTGAAGATCCACCCACTGGATCCAGATAATTAGTGCCTTCAGAAGTTCTTGATTGGCTGAATGGGGTGTGTTCGATTTGGGTTGGTGAAGAGGGTTGATGACCCCTGGTGTATATGTTACCATGGCAACAAGCATCACGTGAGTCCAGTCAGAGGAGCAGTTGTTGCATTTGTTTTTTTTAATAAGTTAAATCATTAATTGTTGGCAGAGTCTGGAAAATGCACTTCAGATTCACTTATTAAAGAAGAGGTGAAAGTTAGACGTCATGCAGTAAAGACTGGTGGCAAAGAGATGTAATGAAGGCATTTTGAGTGGTTATGCAACTTGATGAATGATGATCTCGCCCCTGCAGAACATACTGGAACCCTAGCCCATTCCAGTATTCCAGTAATAATGCATGTTGCTGTTACATTGTACAAAATGGGCTGTTGCACAGTGTTATCTCCAATCAAAATGTACAAACATTCCTGTTGGGAATAATTGGATATTTTAGGTCTTTACATGGCTATAATTAATCTATTTAACAGATTATTTAAAGGATTTCTCACCTCGTTCAGTGGGATATTAATTGTATTCAGAATGGCTTCAATCTGACTAGTCTATTCACATCGAGGTGTAAACAGGGACGTAGTCTATTCTGGTCGAGTGTATTATCAGGCTGCATGTAAACATGGCTATTGACAATCATTTGTGTACTACTGGCCTTATATTGATGTTTGGTGCTCGAACCCCAGTGATTTGCCACTTGCTTTGTAATTGGTAGACTTTGGCTCAGCACTCATAGAGGTTACAACAATCCACTGACATCAGTGTGTTATATATCAATTTCAGACCAAACTAATTGATGCGGAATGCCTTACTTTGTAGTTAATAAATACACTTTGGTAACATTATCTTCCGATTGGTCCATACAAATTCAACATTTGGTGATGATGTCTATGACGACTATATATGAATAGTATGCAAACAATGGTGTAGCCTGACAAAAGTTCATTACAAAGAAGCTTCATCATCAAAAATAGTTGTATTATGTATTGTCCCCAGCATTTATTTCCAAAATCCCAAAGAAGAAGTTCTCACTGCCTATACTTGCTTGAATTGGTGCCCAGTAAACAGTGCTTTGTAATGGAAATCTTATAGGCAGTTATTGTGGAACATTGCCTCGGGTCTTAGTGTGGTGCAGGTAGATAGTGAATGAAATGTTTACTGAAAGGCAAGATTCATTATTAATGAGCTGCACAAAGTTAACTCTCTAAAATGAATGTATGAAGGTTCAACTGACTGAATAAAACACTTTGATGTTTCCCTTTAACAGTCACCAGCAATCTCTGTAAGCAACTAATTCAGTACATTAGAAAACAGCAGAAGCCATAAGATACACCCTTGGGGCACCCCTATAGATTAAGTCAGTCAACACTCGAGAGGAAGGCTGCTGCTCACAGTGTGGGTGAAGTATTCTTGAGTCTTGAAATAATACCGAGGAAAATTATGTGAGAGAAAAAAGTCATTAATATTTATATACTTTTCCTTATTTTGACATATCAAATGGCTTCAGCATGACAATTTTTTTAAACTGATCCTATGTTCTATGTCATTCGGGTTCTTCTTCTTCTTCTTCTTCTTCTTCTTCTTCTTCTTCTTCTTCTTCTTCTTCTACATCCATAAACCTTCTTTGAGGTCTTCCTCTTCTCCGTCTGCCCAGCAGCTCCACCTCGAACGTTCTCTGTCCAATATATCCACTATACCTCCTCAACACATGTCCAAACCATCTCAACCTGGCCTCCCTAGTTTTATCTCCAAACTGCTCCACCTTCACTGTCCCTCTGATCTGCTCATTTCTAATCTAGTCCATCCTTCTCGCTCCCACCAAAAAATCTCAGCATCTTCATCTCTGCCACCTCCAGCTCAGCCTCCTGTCTTTAAGACAGAGCCACCGTCTCCAAAACATACATGATAGTTCTATGTCATCCAGGTTAATGACATAAAACATAGGCTCATTGATTTGGATGTATGTCCCCTGAGGTTATACATTGTGGAGATACATTTTCTTTTTAATAACTGGCTCAATAACACTCATTTCCACAGTCACTATTGGGCTCAGCAAGCCTCAAAGTTATTGTTATAAGTTATGGTTTTTGATTGATTGGTGTCAAAAATACAATCGCAAAGGGTCTATATTTAAGAAATGCATTTGAATTGGTTCCTCTCATGTTATTTTCATGTTATTCCCACAGTACACCTTCAGAGTTCTTGTGAAGTCTATTTCTAGATTGGTGAGAGATGTTTACATAGAAATGACGGGAGCCTACACAACATTAGGCAGATGGTAGATCAAGATATATATTGTATGTCCAAATGTTTGTGGACACCCTTCCAAATGAATGTGTTCAATTAGTGTGCACCCATTTCTGACATAGATGTGCAAATGCACACACACACACACACACACACACACACACACACACACACACACACACACACACACACACACACACACACACAGTGCAAGAGAGAGAGAGAGAGAGAGAGAGAGAGAGAGAGAGAGAGAGAGATATCATGCTTTGACGAGTTGGGAGTTGGGGATGAGTTGGGGTGGTGATCATCCAACGTCCTGGCTCCACTTACACTCTTACTGTTGAATGTAATGAAATCCTCACAGCTCCAAAATCTAGTAGAAAGAATTTTCTGGATAGTAGAGACATTTCCTCCAACAACAGCAGGATAAACTCTTTTTAATAACCCTCATTTTGTGCAGTGTATGAGCAAGTGTCCCAGTACTTTGACCATGTAGGATATATATTAACTAAGTTTGCATTTGTGGTGTAGGTGTTGCATCAGTCTACACTAGTAAATAACAATTGGTTTACCAGAGCTCCTGTGTGTGTGTGTGTGTGTGTGTGTGTGTGTGTGTGTGTGTGTGTGTGTGTGTGTGTGTGTGTGTGTGTGTGTGCACGTGTGTGCGTGTGTGTGTGTGCGTGTGTGTGTGTGTGTGTGTGTGCGTGTGTGAGGCAGAGTCTAATTCAGAAGCAACTGCATGCTCTCTCAGTATGTGTTGAGAATATAAACGGGTCCAGGTTGCCGAGGTAACAGAGGCTGGCTGTACAGTCTCTTGATACCTATTAAGAAGCATGAATTTTCTTTAATACTGTAAACCAAACTAATGCTTATGCAAGTATGTATGTGAATGCATGTAAGCTTGATTGTGGCCTTGCAACAAGGGTGCTCGTGAAGGGACTGTGTGTGTGTGTTTTTTTTCCAGCAGTGGTGCAGTGTGACAGAGTGAAAGAGTCCATTGAGAATAATGAAGCTTTCTGTCTGATAAGCGCTGCAGGGCCAATAAAACCAGAGCCCCGGCGGTGTTGATAGAAAATATCTCAGGGCAATACGTTTGCCTACAATCAGCTTTTGGCAGCATTTGCTGAGAATGCGGGAGTCAGTGCAGTATTGAAATAATGACTGCTTTTCTCAAAACAATGAATCATGAATATGATCCAGTTTGTTCATTTTCCCCCTCTTCATTTCCTCTGTTTTGGCATGTTTGTTACACAAAATGGTTTCAGATCCTGATACAAACTATAATAAACGACAAAGGGAACACGATGATACATGGAATTTTGGAATTCTGGCCCACTCTTCCCTGTAAAATTATTTTAATTAATTCAAACAAGGTTTTCAGACCCAATAATAAGACTCTAAAACCTTAATTTTGTTTCTTTTGCAACATTAAGAAGTGGATGCAAATCCACTCCAGACCAGTTGTGTCATAACCCAGTTGAGCGGAGATGACCAGATATTCCTCTGTAGAATTTTCATGTGGAGGGCAGAATTCTCAATTCTCTAAGTTATGACAATTCACCCAGGCCCCGAAGAAGCAAAGCATCCCCACCCCATGACAGTACCTCCACCATGTTTGGCTGTTGATGATATCATGGAATGCTGTTAGGTTTATGAGGGATTTAATGGATCACTGTCTTTGAGATTGGTTCAGTTCATGCTAAATTATTCCAAAGGTTCTTGACAAACCTGTAATGTCCCTCTTAGTTAGCAGGAGATTTCACCCTGTATGCATAGCATTTTGCCCAATCTCTTAAGGCTAGTCTGGCATCTCTTAAGATGTTTGTCTGTCTTTCTTAGTTGAAGGAATTTTGGGAAGATATTGGTCCAAGTTTTCTCCACCGAGGTTTGTGAAAGTCCCAGAATACTAGAAATTGCTTTGTACCCCTTTCCAGGAATAGAGGGTGCCATGAAATACTTTTCACAATATTGTATGTACATAACTTGAGGTTATAAAGCTAATCATTTATTGCCAAAGAGTTAAAAACCAGTCAGGATAAGCAGAATATTTTCATCTGAAAGAGTGTGTTCTTTACCCTCCATGAGGAAGGTCTGAGGTCTGAGGAAGACTGGAATCTCTCGATAAACAAGCCACAGCAACCGAAAGGCACATTTCTTTAGAACTAAAACATTTTCCCATGTCTCTCAGAGCCAAGAGCTCCATTCATCCCAAAAATAGTCCGGCCTTGCTTACGCACTGCACTGGCAGAACAAGGAGCAAAAAAAAAAAAAAAAAGAAAAGGAAAAAAAAGAAATCACAACCACATTCTTCTGCAACATTATGGTCGTTCCTGCACATGTTACACTCATCAAATGCACTGGGGGATAACAGCAACAAGGGTCAAAAGAGCTTGCAGCTTAATTACGTCGAATCCCAGGCTGGTTATTAGGATTTCTTTTTTTTTTGGCTGCTTGCAAGGAGTCAAATAACAGCTCCTTTATCTGCTGCTCTGGCAACAAGCAGTGCTTAGTAATGAGCACAAGGGAGAGGGCACAGCTGCTCTACCAGTGGTTTGGCAGCCAAGCAGAGAGGAAAGGGAGATATCACAGTAAAACATTTTTACTGGCCGAATGTAACATGTCCACTTTGTACCCTGTGAACTCTTCCTGGGATTCCTAGAACTAAGAAGAGGATTATTATTAAGTGTTTCTGGTCCATTCACAAACCTGAAAAAGCAACAGGGTTTGGGCTTTTAAGGGGCTTTAAAAATGCCTTAAAATACTTCCAGCTTTTCCCTGATGTCTACTTAATGAGAACTTGATCGTCAAAATAAAAAAATCCCCAGAACTGCTGCCCAGAACTGTGATGCAGAAACTGTACAGCATAATTTTCCACTTTAAAGGAATAATTCAGCAAAAATCTCTGATATGTTATATCTGTTATATGTAATATCTTCTGTAGTTTACATCCAGACATAGATGCCCTACAGGGTCCCTGATAGGTCCAGGAGGGTGTAAACATGGGTCCCATTTGGGTTGTACGCAGTGTACAGCCCATGGACCCATATGAGATCAAGGAGAGCTGTAATGGTGAAGCCCTTTTGGGAGGCCCAACTGGGTACATGTAGACCATCTAGCCCATGTTGCACCCAAGTTAGCCCTAGATAGGCATGTTGGCCGGGATGTTGCTGCAAGAATGCCAAATATCATGTCTATTGGTCAGCCTTTATATTGGTGTCTGATGGTGTCTCACTACCATCTTCTTGAAGATCCTTGCCATTAGGAATCCTCTGGTGGCTTCTCACTCTTATCCGACTCTTCTCACTCTTATTTATACACTGTTATATAAGTGCTTTTAATATTGTAGAAATGTTGATAATGACCAATATTCAGTTGTTTATGACAGTGAAGACCCATTTTGCCCTTTGAGAATCTTGAAAATTACAGGCCCTGGTCTACAGTATGAAATCCACTAGGCCTCTTAATCCTTTAGACTGGCATGATGTTCCGTCACACCAGCGTCATCTCTGTTACATGGCATTTTTTTCCACATATGTGAATCACTGTCAGATTTGTTTATTTATTTATCCATTTTATTTGCCCCGCTCTAACGGGTTCTATCAATGGAATCCTTACCGGAGTTCTAAGCGCACCTTGTTGCAACCGTGGCTTATTTGGTAAACACGGATCCTGTTGCCAGGCAGATCCAAATTGCTTCTTTGCTTTGCTTAATGCCCAAGCGGAAAACTGGAGCAGCACAGTTGAGTGTGACTTCACTTTCAGCTGCCACTGTAAGTGGAAGGATTGCCTCATAGCTTGTCGTGGTCAAAAGTGTGGTGGTCAGCGTTTTGAATGAAAGGCAAAGGCAAGAGCAGAACACTTTCCAAAGGTTGTGATGAACGCTCAGTGCCCAGTTACCCTTCCCTCAGATTTGTGTTTTATGCATTAATATTTTATATTAATATTTTTATAGTTTAAAACAATAAAACTCTTCAATTTAATTCATGGGCTTAAATTTGGTCTCTTTTTTTTTACCTCCTGACACTAGGAGAGTGAAGACAAGCACGTGCCTCCTCCGATAAATGTGAAGCCAGCCACCACCTCTTTTCGAACAGTGTGCTTGGAGGAAAGTGCTGATACAATGATGAACAGACACCTGTGCAGTGTGATGAGGGGAGAGAGCGCCATTTAACCACCGAGAGAGAGCATGGCCAATTTTGTTCTTTCAGACTCCAGCTGCTGATGGCAAGCAGAATGACCCAGGATTTGACTGCTGAGCCATTCGGTGCCCCATAATATGGGCTCTTAATGATTGTTAGTTCAAATTCTGTATTTAGCAGATGGAGCCAGAGAGAGCAAAAATTGGCCATGCTCTCTCTCTCCATCACTCCCATTGTGAGGCTGGCTGGCACAGGTGTCTGTTGGCTGATGTATCAGGTCTGGGTATCTGGCACTTCCCTTCATGCGTCTTGGTTGCTCAGTGATGCAGCATTGGAGGCAGTTTGTAAAAAGGAGGGAGCTGACTTCACATTAGGAAGGAGGCATGTGCTTGTCCTCAACCTCCTTATGTCAGGAGCATTACAAGTGATAGGGGAGTCCCAGTGACTGGGTGATTAATTGGCACTACTCTGAGAAATTGGGTAGAAAATGGGTAAAATTCAGTAAACAAGTACAGTCCTGTCCTCTCAGGAGCAATGAATCTCTTCTTGATTGAGACTACAGGCTCAGCTCACCTGCTGCAACTAATTACAGCCTCCAACAGTAACCATATGAAATAAAGGTGCCAACACCCTGGATGCATCCCAAAGTCCAGGCTGCAGCCAAGCTAGTACAGACCATTTTGGCAGCCCTTTATTACAATATCTGACCACTTGCAGCTTTTCTTTCCTTTCATTTTAAAGTTTTGCATCACGATTCAAGTTCACATATGGGTTAAAATGATTTCTACGATGCAACCAGCCAATAATCTCACAGAAGAAGATGAAGAAGGAAGAAGGAAGGCGGAGTCACATAGCTAGAAGAGGCATCAATGTTCAGACTGGGAAAGGTGAATGAAACTGGAGTAAGATGTATACATATGCGGAGCAATCTGATGTAATTCTGCACAATAGAACAGTGCACCACCACATCTGCATTGTAGGCATCAGTTGGCTTCACTGAAGATAATCCACAAGCTGCTTAGAAAGGCACATGGTTACCTTGGGTGTTTTAACAAGGTTTGTAATTGTGCAAAGAAGGACAATTCCTGACCTGCCTCCAACCACTCAATGAGTCAATTTAGGCTCAAAAAGTTAGGTTCTAAGACTTCATACGAATGCACATCATTGTACGCGTGCTGAATATACAAATACGGAATCCTAGTGTTAAGGGATTGATCATTTGACAAGTAAAATGTACGTCTAAAGAGACTAATCAATTCCTTACGAAGGCAAGGTTAGACCTGGAATGACTGTATAGAATATTTTAAAGCAAATATTCACAGCTGTGGCTGGAGTTACTGCTGGAAAAGAAGCTTTCCTAGCCATATTGCACGGAAGGAATCCCTGACTGCAGGGCTATTGAGCAGAGGCAGTGGACAGGCCCATTAAATGCAGACTGTAATTCAACATTATGAGGCTGTGCGCTGCAGCATCACAGCATTAAACACACAACATACTGTGGGATCCATGCATAGCACAGAACCAGGCGATGGTGGATTATCCTGATGGGTACAGGACACTGCATCACGATTATTCAGATGCGACAGGGTGATCGTGTGTCTGCACTTGTCTGTTTTCATCATTGATTTGATAGAACAGGCTGCCTTCATTCCTTTTCACAGTTCACATCAGTCTGGACTGAAGGCAAATCAATGTCTCCTCCCCTTTTCCTCTCAGCAACCAATCAGGTCCCTACTATCACAGTCACTATGGGCTCCGATTGGCTGTAAATGACATCATTACTACAACAAGCTGGAGACCTCAATTAATTCATGACTGCTACACAATGAGCCAATGAGGTTGTTCTGACGGAGTGCTTGACAACACAGGCTCCCTGGCTCACTCTGTCCTTTCTTTCCCTCGCCATGAAGACCACTCATACATCTATATTTTCTCACAGCCTCTGGCAGGTGCAGTGGTATACGTGCAGGCAGAGGCATGCACATGGATGCACATACACACAAACATACACAGAAACCTGCACACAAGCATGCACATATGTGTGTTTTACTGTATGCATAGTACTGGAACACAAACACACATAAGGCATGAATGGAAACTGATGTTTCAACGTAGAAATCTGAGACTTTCTAAGTGGCTTATAAGTGACATCATCTATGCTTGGCAGGCTGTCAGATATACATGTGTAGGTCTTGTAATAATTTAATAATATTTAATTTCTTTAATTAATACAATGCAATACAATACAATACAATAATTTAATACAATGCAATATTTTTTGAGCTTCATGAGCATCACCATTAATCTTGGTGCTGACCATGCGTCCCCACCCACAATCAGTGGTCATTTCCACCAAAACAAAAGTGGGACGCATCACTAAAGATGATTAGCTGTTATTTTGAATGACTCTATGACAGTATTGCAATTGGATTTAATGTTTTTTTTTGTTACATTAATAGAAAACTTTATAATGAATGGACCAACAGATCAATCAGCAATCAGCTGGCATAAAACCCATTTACATTGAAAATGTAGTAAATAGCCTTCCTTGGACACTAGAGAAAGCAACTTCCTTTACACACACTCAATAATCCAATAATCAGTTTATGTTAGTAATCCAACCAATGTGTTGCATGCACTTAGTAATCAGATAATGTGAAAATTCTAGGTTTACACGAGTAAGGGAATAATCAGATTTCTACTATGTGATTAAGCCAATAACCTCACAGAATAATGTAAATAAGGCAGGTCATGCTGGGTGCTCGTCCCCTGACCAGAGACAGCTGCAAAAGTGAAAGAAATCAGACATGATTTATACACATATATCTGATTACAGAGATCAAAAAATATTCTCTTTATCAGATTTAGTCATCAGATTTCTAGGCCTTAATCCAATCTAAGAAATCTGTGTTTGCTGTTTATATCACTTTAAAAACCAGAGAACTGCAGAAATGTGATTACGGTCAGTTTACTCAGTGCATGTACACACGCCAACAAACCTTGGACGAACTTTTTTTGGGGGGAAGACAAAACGAGTGAGTGTTTATGCTCTCAATAGTCTGATAAATGCAGAAAATCCCATTTTGCCAGGAATCCATTCAACAGGCTTAGAAGCACTAAGTTAATCAAAAATGGGAAAATGCTGGGTTTACATGAGTCAGACAATAATTAGATTTCTACTCTGCAACCAGCCCAAATTATTAATCTTATATAAGCTGTATATATTTTCAGAGAAACAATCCAGCCCTCATTTGTTCTTAGTCAGATTCCTAGACCTTTCTCTAATCTAAGAAACTGGAGTATGCTGTTTAAATGACCAGCTGAAAAAGCTGCAGAAATTGAGATCATGTTATCGAGTGCATGTAAAAGCACTCATTGAATGAGCAGGTGTTCCTTTTGTCCAGACAGTGTACCAATATAATCAATGCTAATGGCAGCACACAATGCAATGCTTCACAGATGGAAAAGTGTTCTTTTCATGAATTGTATTATCTTGTTTTCTTGCTGATTGTGGCCAAAAGGTTCTATTTGGACTTCAGCAGTCCAGCACTTGTTTCCAAAATTCATCTGGCTTGTTCAGATAAGTGTTTCTCAGCCCTGATCCTGGAGGCACCCTGGCCTTGCAGTTTTAACACACCCAATGCCAGTCTGAAGGGCTTGTTGAGGAGCTGAATGGTTGAATTAGGTGTGTTGGGAGAAAAGCTCTAATGTATGCAAGGTAGGGGCGCCTCCAGGACCAGGGTTGAAAAACACACTTATTCTTATTCTCTTATTACACATCTATGGAGATTATGTTTGTGCAAGCAATTTAAAGAAATGGACCACCCCTTTGATTTGCCTGTCTCACTAGTTTTATATTTTATCTGGTCTATCACAGTCCACTGCCATTTCTTAATAACATTCTCTTCTAGCGTGTTTTTGGTCACATATTACTTTGATCTTCAGATCAATGGAGCCAATGGTTGCTGAGTATCAGCATAAGATTTGAAGTTATGTGTGAGTTATTGAAATGTAATTCAGTTTTATGGAAAAACGGGTCTTAATCTGATCTAAGAAACCTGAGTGTTGCTTTTTACATGATTGATTGAATAATCAGATAACTCTAGAAATGTAAACTGTAGAAAACAGTTTATTCTGTGCATGTAAACACAGTTCCTCCAACTAAAGCAGGATCAATCCTTTTTTTGGGAAGAACGGTGAGAGATTTTATATGCACTCAATAATCCAATAAATGTAGAAAATTACATTTTGTCAGGAATCTAATCAACAGGTTTACAACCACTTGGTAATCAGATAACAGGAAAATTCTGGGTTTACATGAGTCAGGCTATAATCTGATTTCTACTCTGCAACTAATAATCTTAATCTTATATAAGATGCATTTATGTGGAGAGAAATCTAATTACTGAGCTACAATGCAGCTCTCTTTGTCAGATTTCTTAATCAGATTTCTTGAACCTACTCCAATTTACGAAATAACATTCTCCACTCCAGAAACCTCAAGGTGAAAATCCTTTGATATCCTTTGTGGGCACAGATTACATTTGTTTTCAGTTCTTAAGATAGTTGCTTGGAGGAGCCAATGGTTGCTGAAAATGTAACTATGAACCAACTCGACTACAGCCGTACTACGCGACCTTACTGACTGTGTCCTCACTGTGTCTCAACAGGCACTCGCTTGCTTTCCTTGTTATTTTAAGAAAAAAACCTTTCGAACTACGGACACTAATGCCACTAAGCTTTTCTCGTCATTGAAGGATTGTAAGAGAAATCGCTGACCCGAGGCATGAACTCACTCCCCAAAGAATTACATCATACAGGTGCAATAAGAGCTCAGTGACGAATAATAAAAACAGAGCATGGTTGAGCACGGTTGGGCCATGCTCACCAAATTGTATGCTCCATCCATGATGACGGCTGTGGGATATTGACAGGGTATTAGTGGGAAGTGGGCTCAGAGGGAGGGAGGGCGAGAAAGAGAGAGAGAGATGTGTGGGGAGCAGGGATCTGTTTATGAGAGAGAACCATCTGTCCCTGTCAGCTTTGCTTTCCAAGTTGTTGAAGCTCAACACAGTAAGTGCATTATTGACTCAGGCAAAGACAGCCTCTGCTAAAGCCTTTCTATCTAATACTGCTCTAACGAGTTTATCGTAATGGTGCTGAAGAATGCACTTTTTAGTGTTTTAATCTGATTTTTGGCGTATGAGACCCACCACATGGTCACATGTGGTTTTTACAAGCCTATTTACAACCCGTTGTTTTACCTCACTGTGAAATACTGAGTTAAAGTGGGGCTTATGAAGGAAAAAAATCATAAACTCTGCTTTTATTAACTGGTTTACAGTACCATTGACAGACTGCAGAACCCACATATTACAGTACATTTTATCAAAACACGAATTATTCCTTACCATGTGGTACTGTTTTTTTTATTGTTTTCTCTCAGTGTGATGTTTAGCAGTGTGATATTTACACATTGTGCACTTGTGCATTGTGCATTTATGCATTGTACACTTAACCAGCGTACACTTACACATTGTACATTTACACATTGTGCACTTGCGCATTGTGCACTTAAGCAATGTACATTTATGCATTGTACACTTAACCAGCGTACACTTACACATTGTACATTTACACATTGTGCACTTGCGCATTGTACATTTAGGCGTGGTGCGCTTGTGCATTGTATATTTACACATTGTGCACTTAAGCAAGAGAGAAGACCTGATGGCTTAAGTCACAGGTGATTTTGGAACAATGACCGTATCTGTTTTGCTAATGGCTAATGGCGAGGTAGTGATATTGGAGGAGGATGGTAGTCAACATGGTAATGCTGCACTAGCAATTTTGGGCTGTAGCTGGCATGCCAATGCTTCTGCAGCGGTGTTTCACTGCTAACTATGTACAGTGCTAGATAACATAGCTTGTCACGCTGTTTGCAGAGTGTCTTTTGGGAAAATGACCTGCTCGTGTTTACATCAGTATGACCAGCGGCCGTTGCTGCGGGACCCAGAAGGAGCAACAGAAAAGAGAGTAATAAAAAGCTGCTGGAGTTACAATCCCATCATTCTTTAATGCTGCCCTAAAACAGCTTCACACCACTCCTTCGGACACAAACCCACCCCACGGTTTTAAAATCCTAAAGGGGTAGGAATGCACAGTCGTATCTAAGGTATCAGCTATCTGATAAAGGCCAGAACCCATTATTCCCCTTTCCCGCACTGTATGGATGGAATGGTCAACTATTCCTGAACCTCTTCTAATCCATTACAATCCTTTTGGCTCCCCTTAACCAGCTCCAGAGTGTGGCAGTATGTGGCCATGGATGAGTTCCAAACGTTAAATAATAAAATCATATGTGTTCGGGCAATCTGTCTCAGCTGGCAGCAATATATAGACACTCAGACCCAAATCCATCATTGATGCTTTTGGTTATCTTCACATATTCCCATCTTGGACTAGTGACCAGACACCAAACTTTGATACCAACAGAACCGTATTATGTATTGTGCTGGTACAAATGTAGGCTCTTTCCCCTAAACTGGTATAAAACACTTTGTGGCACTTTCTCTCTTTAGCATTCTGACCCCATCTACTGGTGATTCTGGGTTTTGTTTTGTTTTTTAACAGAAATGATCATTGAACCAGTCCTTGTATGGAATGTCGTTTCAGACTAAGAACACCAATAACAACAGAATTTCTCCATTATTAACTCTATTTAGTTTTGGTTCATGGGTTTAATTTTGGTCTGTGAAGACTGATGTCTCACCAATTCTGGATTTTTGCTTAAGTGGATAACTTCAAGCTTAGTTTGAACTAAACCTGGAGTGGATTGCTTTTTACTCAGAGACATCACTATGACGATTTTTCACTGCATGCCTACAGAGCCAAGAACAAAGGGACAAGAACAAAAGGACAAAGGTTTTTCTGTAATGACAGAAATGAATAATTAATCATCTCGGGAAATGTATCTCAATATATAAGGAAAGGATAAGCACGTTATACCCACTCTACCCGGTAAACGGCACCAAAACCTAATTCAGACCTCAGTACATTCACTATTTCTCCAAACTCATAGTCTATTTTTCATTTTTAATCTAATGGAACAATGTTATAAAATTTAACTGATAAAATCAAGCATTTGAAATGTTTTCCCTATATATCCTGAGATGATTATCCTGCAAAGCTCTCAATTCTACAATGGGATTTAAACCATTATAAACTCCATGCCATTACTGTCCTGGAGGGCCAGTGTCCATCAGCTTGCTCAAACTCATCTGTTTGAGCAAAGGGAGAAATCATTAAAAAGGGTTTGGTGTGAATTTATCCTCTATGCAGAAAATGACCAATATAAAGCTGCCAGGAAATTTACACAAGTATCATACAATTGTGCTTGAAAGATGGTAAAACCTGTAGAATTTAGAAGTCCTAGATAGATAAGGAGAACCAAATTAAAGAAATAAGACAAATATTACACTTGCTCATTTACATGTTGAGGCAAAAGATCCAATATTACATATCTATGAGTGGCAAAAGCATGTGAACCTTTAGGATGAGCAGAATTAGTGTCAGATGTTTTCAACCTATAGATGACAAACTAGATGTGAGTGGGTGACCCGTTTTATTTAAAGAGCAGAGACCTATCTCTAGTCTGATCTTCACAACACATTTGTGGAAACGTATCATGGTATGAACAAAGGAAATTTCTGTGGAAAGAAAGAGCTGTTGATGCTCATTAAGCTGGATGAAGTTACAAAACCAATTCTAAAGAGTCTATAGTCAGACTGTGTTCAAATGGAGAAAATCAAAGACCATTATTATCTTCACTAGGAGTGGTCGACCAGTAAAGATCATGCCAAGAGCATCATCCACCATCAGGAAAACACTGGATGACAATGCATGCGAGAACTGCTTCTGTCCAAAAACAACACTGCTGCCTGTCTGCAGTATACGAAAGATTACATTGACAAGCCAGAAGAATATTGGAGCAATGTTTTGTAGATGGAGGAGACCAAAATAGATATTTTTGGTTTAAATGATAAGCGTTATGTCTGGAGAAAAAAACCTGCCTTCCAGAGTAAAAAAAAAAAAAAAAAAAAAAAAAACTCCTCCCATCTGTGAAACACAGATGGTAGCATCAGGGTTGATCATATCTGTTTTGCTTCGTTTGAACCAGGGTGTCTTGCAATCATTAATGGAACAATGCATTCTGAATTACATCATAAAACTCAACAGAGAAACTGGTGAAATCCCACCAATATAAAAGTTGAAGGTACGAAGGAATGGGACAAAATTCATCCAAGATGACGAGCAGGACCAACCAACAGTTACCAGAAAAGTTTAGTTATTACTGCACAAGGGAGTCACCAGATCCCGACAACAAAGGTTTACATACTTTTTTTGCTACTCACAGACATTTAATACGGGATCGTTTTGATTAAATAAATACGTAATTGCAATATTTGTGTCTTATTTGAATTGGTAGGACTTTGAAATGTATATAACAGTTTAGATGAAACTCTGAACAATTCACAAACTTTCAAGCATCACTGTAACGCTGATGCCAAAACAGTGATAGATGTAAATAAATATTTATGGAGGGACAATCTTGCCTGACAACACCCTGCATGTACCCTTCTACTTGTAACAACTTTCAAGAAAGCTGATCAAGATACCTCGGATAGCTGGCATACATAGCTTTTAGAGGCATTACACACTTCCATTCACAACAGGACTGTGAATTACTGTGTCTAGGGAATCATATAGGTCTGGAATGAGGCAGCTTAAAATGCAAGGGTCAAAATAGTCAGAATTTATTGTAAATAAATTATTGTAAACAAAGGCATGCAGTAATGCTTGTGGTGCAAAAACAGCACATTATTTAGCAACAAAAACGATTTAAATCCAGATATTAAGACAATAATTTAGGCAAATTAATAACAGTATTTTTTTAATCATCTTGTAATAAAAATGCCTGGGGCAAATTCCCCCCAGTATACTCAGGATTACTTAAACCTGGCTTAGAACTGACCTATTCCAGTCTTCATATTCATGTGAGAATTTAAAAAAGAATGTGATTCTGAAATACAGCAATTCAGGCTCGGAAGTGCTCTCTCTCTCTGGGTAGCTGGAGTGAAAAAACACTTGCAGTCAAACTCTCCTCCACTGATCGTTCAGAGGAGGTCCTGAACGTCTCCTGTCTTCTGCAGTGCCAGGGAGATCTTGGATCAGCTCAGATCAGTTCTCTCACTTCGCCTTCATTTCCTTGAAGGATCATTTTGTCTATAATAGTGCAGGTTTTGTGCTGACTTAAGCAATGGAGATCATCTAGGCCTGTTTCTCTTGACCACAATGGTGCCTGCTACAATGTCATACACAGTTCTGTTGTGCTGGAAAAACAGCAGTGTGATGAATGCTGGGAAGAAAAAGGCTATGGAGAAGTTCTTGTTCAAGGCCCGTACAGTTGACCTGAAAAGATACAGATAAAATGAAGTTAAAGAAATACACTTGGACGAGACTTTCTACTCGAGTTTAAAAATTGCAATGTTTTCGTTCTGAGGTGATAAACCATGCAGGCTAGGATTGGACAGGCAGTTGTCAAAGTGATGTAAGCCACATAAAAGCAGAGCTTTTCCTTTATTTTCATGAGTCCATAAGAAAAGTTAAAACTGAAGCACAACAAGAGGGTTGTAAATAGGCTTGTAAAACCACATGATCATTTTCTCCCACACATCACATATTCACTTTTCATTCACTTAAAAAAAATACTGCATTGCTCTGAACCTTTAAAGTACATTATTTTCTTCAGCATATAATATGTTTAGATGAGCTAAGCCACACCAACACCCCTATGATTGACCTACACATATACTAGCCAGAGGTCGCTACACAAAAGCAGCAATGACAGACCTAGAAATAGGACAAGAACTTACGCAGACAGACTGACGTTTGTTGCTGGTACCACACGGACCCGGTTGGGTTGCACCAAAACTGAAGTGTCACAGGTGACTACTTGTAAACCAATCAGGAACTTCCCTGGAGTGGCACCACTGGCTCCCCAGATACATATCATCTGAAAAGTGACATGTTAAAACCACCAAATGTCCAACAAAACATCTCTTTTCTCATTATTATTTTTTAATACAAGCTGACCTCATAGAAGCAAACCAGTATTCGGTAGACCAGAGCTACAAGCATCATTTTCTGCAGGTCCTCCATTGATGTGTCTTCGTCTATTTCTTCCACAATGAAGTGCATGGCAAACCTTGATAAATCCCTGAAAACATTAAACACAGATGGTGTCCGTTTTGATGAAAATGAATGTTTAAATTTAACAACCTGAAAAATACATCTTTTCAAATTTCATTTACAACCAAATAGAGATGAAGAGGGTTTCAGGTTCACAGACCTGAAAATGATGTGTTTTCCACTTTCATTTCAACCAAATTTCAGTGTTGGGACATCATGCAAAGTTGTCTTTTCAACATCTTTTCAAGGAGTTTTTGTAGGGTGCATAATATCTTCTCTACATACTAACACTGAGTTGTAGCAGACATGTTGGCTGTGCATGAAAAGGGCAAGCATGAAGACCTGAACATCTATGACCAGAACAACATTATGTTATGTTGTTATGTGAGAAGAGCTTCTCCACATCAGCAAGACCTGTGGCTCATGGTAAGCAGGAGTGAGTATCCACTTCAAAAGGTCATTGATGGGTAAGGGGCTATCCAGTTGATTACGGACTAAAAGAAGGGCAGCTGTGTAGGGCAGCACGAAATCAGAAATAACTGACATCGTGATATTTTTAGGGCTGCCGTGATTAGTTGACATCAATAGTTCAATTTTTTAATTTGATGCATCCTTTATTTTTATTATAAAATGGGTTTCTAAACTAATTAATTAAACTAATTAATTAACTAATAAAAAAAAAATGCATTCTTTAATACCAGTATTTAATTCATGCATGCTTGAGGTCAGTCATTGGTATAAAAATAACATCTGCTGCAGCAGAGGCAGTTGACAAATAGCTTCTTAAAGAGCAACATCATGAGCCATTTACCCCTCCTCCTTTCCACACACTCCTTCCGGGTTCTAGATGAACAGCTGCTGGTTGTCCTGACTCTAACTCTAACCAAACAGCATGACATTAACTAAGCTAGCTAGCATTCATTGTGGTTGATCGTGCAAATTAAATTCACTACAGCATGCTAGGCAAAGGCATCCTGCAACTGGGCCCCTGAGCTCCATAGGATGTACCTTAGTGACTTATTTTATTTCTGCTGTGATTTTGTGATGATTCAATGCCATGATATTACTAATGCCCTGAGTTTACTGAAGACTGGAGAAAAATGAATGATATTGGGCAGATATAATCTGCCTCTGGTAGATATGTCATGGAAAATGAGAACAGTGAGGATTTTCCTTTTATATCAAGCAGCATGACATGTACAGTAATTTACCTTATGTAACATTGTATGTCCTGCAATGTGACTATGTTCTGTAATACATACACACATACATACATACATACATACATACATACATACATCTTAAAGAGACTTTAACAAAACCAGCAATGAGGTTTTGAGGACATAAAACCACAAAATCATCATAAGCAGACTTTAAGGGGACAATACACTACCAAAATAGTACAATACTGGGTCTTTAAATGATGAGTTAACCAGTGCAAAACTGAAAAAATAAACATGAATGGGCAGATCACCTACACATGGTGCAAATGGAAGCTTGTGTACATTACATTTTGTGATCCATTGCTTTATAACATTTGTAATTTCAGTGTAACCATCAACATTGTCTCACCATCATTAAAACAGAAAAGTGTCCCACTCACTTCATTCCACTCAGGTGTATGATACTGAGGACGATGGTTGCTTTGATGAAGAAAAGAATAAAGAAATCCACCATCTCAGCCAAGAACCGTTGTAGAGGAGAGGGAATTGAATATTCTTGCCCTAATGCAAATATACGGAGTGCAAATTTCAAGAACAGGGGTGTTCTACACTTTATAGACAAACCATAACACACAGACTGTACATGTTTATGTGGAGACACATCAGCAGCCTGTCCTACAGATAGACTTTGCTGGTCTTTTCCAGGTAAGTCAGTCAAATTTAAATAAATAAATAAGTAAATAACACAGGTGTTCACATGATCATGCATATTCATCATAACATGTGAACACCTCTTTTTTTTAGCATATCTAATACATATGGGCATTCTTCATTTTTGCAATATTGAAATATGTAGCTAATATAACAAATTTGGTTGAAATAATGTCAGTTACACATTTCCTATAATGCCACTCTTGACATTGCCCGGTAGAACGAATTTCCCACTCCTTCATGCACAATTCTTTCAGCTAAATCATATTTTAGTGCCAGTCTTTGTATAGATGGTCTTTCTCAAGCCCCCTCTGATACAATAAAAGTGTTATAGTAGTTTATATGATGGAAAGATCAGAAAAAAAGGTCAATAGTGTTCATGGAGTGTCCTAACCAATCTATCAGCATGACAAACTGGACAGGGCAAGTTGTCAGACTGGTAATTCTAAAGTGATCCAGGTTGATTATGCTGGTAAAACAGCAAATTCATAATGGTTGAACAGCCTGGTCAAGTTAGGTTTGCTTTTAGACCATCAAGTTCAAATTATAGCCCTGCTGAAAAATCCAGCGCAATACCTGCTTTCACTGGTAGCTGATTTTAGATGGTTTAACCTGGACTTTCATGCTAAAGGTGGTTGAAAGCTGGTCTGAACGAAACACACTCCATACCGGTAAGCCAAATGGTTAACCAGCTTTTGACCAGCAGAGTGTTTGAACATGCTGGTAATACTGGTCAAGCATGGTTACTGGAAACTGGTTGTCCAGCTTGGTCAAACCAGCTAAGCCATCAAACTCAAACAAAAACATACCCTATACTGGTCAACCAGATTTAGATGATTAGTCGCTTGATCAGCATTAAAAGCAACACTGTGCTGATCAAAAGCTGGTGAACCAGCTGGCATACCAGTATGGGGTGTTTTTTTGTTTGGATGACCAGATTACAAATAACCTTTTCCATCAAAGACCAGTTTAGACAATCTAAAACCAGCTGGATTGAGCCTAGCGAGACTCACGTGTGACCAGCCTAACTGACTGATTAAAACTGGACAAAAGTATAAATACTGAACTTCCCCTTTCAGTAAGCACTCAGGCAGTGCTGTGTGGACTTTGGAAGTGTTTAGTGCAGTAAGATTCAATACAGTCTTACTGAAAGTTACTGTGAGAGTCTATTCACTATTAGAAAGTCCCTGACCATGATCTTCATATCCATATCTGACCATGTTCATCTCAGTACCTGACCATGTTCTCACCATGTTCTTCATCTCAGTACCTGACCATGTTCTCACCATGTTCTCACCATGTTCTTAATCTCAGTACCTGGCTGTGGAGCATTTCCATTCTGCTGCTGCTGGACAGGCGTGGTTGAGGCAGCAGTGGACATCTGACTGGGCTGGACTGAGAACCCGTTGGACAGATCTGCTCCCCATGGTCCTGGAGTGGGAAGACAGGAGGGTGGAATCGCAGACACGGCCATCCAGCTCTGCCAGCTGACGTATCCGCAGTAGTACTGCCACATCCATTCCTGCAGCTTCTCGCAATATTCCGACGTACTAATGTCCAGCTTGACCGGTGGTCTGTGTCTGCTCACGGCCTCCTCGTCGTGTCCTGCCCGGCAGCCTTTAAAACACCGTTCCTCAGGTTTGTTTACACCCCGCTCAGAGTCCGCCATGACACACCTGCTCTAACGCCTACGTGTTATTCCTTTTGCCCGCCCGATTTCCGCCGCCAGGGCTGTGATTGGCTTGAGGCTTTCACTCGCCCGGCGCTACGATTGGCTAATAGTTTGTTCTTGCAAGCAGTCCACCAATCGTGGAGTACAAAAGCGGAAAACAGGCGGATCTGTTTCAGACGGTCCACTGTACAGACAGATACAGACAGACTGACACACAGATAAACAGACTGACCGACCGACATATAGATAGACTGACTGACAGATACAGACAGACTGACACACAGATAGACAGACTGGCTGTTAGACTGACTGACAGACAGACTGACCAACATATTGAGGACTGACTGGATCGACAGAGAGACAGACTGGACCGACATATAGATAGAAGATAGATAGATAGATAGATAGATAGATAGATAGATAAAAGTTCCATAAATGCTTGCTTGGTGATCAATGTGGCAACCAGGCAGGCCAGGAATTGTAACATCAGACAGTCCTAGGAAACCTCTTTGCTGTGTGTAGGTGAGTCACTCATGAAAATGCTAGTTGGAAGCTCACATGAGAAGCAACACATGCTCACATGATATCCTCTAAATAATTTCTCTGAGTTGTTTTTGCACCTCATAGCACAACTAGAGGTAACTATTCGTCATATGTGATGGCTCCTCAGAACATTATCTACAATCAGAATCTCTTTATTTCGCAGAGTATGTTACACATACAACACATGTATGACATGTAACGAGTATACAGACTATTTACAAACATTACACTAGAAGGAGGCACACAACAACAAATAGAATAGAGAATATGTTACAGTAAAAGTACTGAAGAGCAGAGGAGCTAAGAGATGCATAAGCTGCATATTGTATGCATATTGTTTGTTTGATAGTAGTTGTGGCACAACTGTTCCCACTAGCATTAGCTGTGTGTCAAACTAGATACTGTAGAGATATCAAGAAAATAAGATAAGGCAATTTTGTAGTAGACTATCCAGTGGATGCAAACAGCAAATACCGCTTTCTGAATTAGCAGAACGAGAATATATCAGGAAAATCATGGCCAGATACTTACAACAGTAGGTACATCTAATGTTAGTAGGTGATGCATATACAATGAAGATACTGTTAAACAGCAGTACTTAGACTGAACAGGATGATGATGTGATTTTTTTATTTGTTGCTGCCAATATAATACTTACCCGGGACCTCAGGATAGCGCAGAGTATTCCAAATGAGATTAGTGTCCAGCATGTTGCCCAGATGAAAGCACTGGCTGAGGTGAAGTCCCACTATAAGTCAAAAAGTTTAGAGAAGTGTGAGCGAACAGAGAGTGCACATAGGGCCAACAGCCTAAAACCAAGTTTGTCCTTCTGCTTCACCTAAACAGCTAACTCTACAAGACCTCTGAAGAGTCCTGTTGTATTTGAGAAAAAAACGTTAAAACAGAAGCTTCAGGTCCTGCAAGTTGTGGGGTGGAGCTGCTGAAACATGGACTTATTCCACTCCATCTCACAGGTCCTTTTAGATCACACAGTTAGTCTGGTTGTTTGTGTTAACTCTGTGGTATGTAGTGAAACAATGGCTGCATGTGGTGGCTACACCTTACAACTTATAAAACTTAAACATTTGTCAATGCCATGTGCCAAATACCACAGTGACAGCTTCAGAGGTTTGGAGCAGTGGGGGGAACTGAGGACCAAATGCATATTAGGCACGTGTCAGTGTTTTAGTTTCATAAGTGCAATACAGTCACAGTGTAGATTTATTAGTGTTGTATTTGAGAGTGTGATTCTGTTTATTATGTTTGTACAGGCAACTATTAGTGTGCATAATTATTAGGCAACTTAATAAAAACCAAATATACAACTATATCTCACTTCTTTTATTTTCTCCAGGCAAGCTTTTCATTATAACAACACAAAATTCTAGAACAACATTTCTGATATCTAAAACAAATCAGTGACCAATATAGCCACCTTTCTTTACAATGACACTCAAAAGCCTTCCATCCATAGATTGTCAGTGCTTGATCTGTTTATGCTCAACATGCAGCAGCCAATTACAGCCTCCCAGACACTGTTCCAGAGAGGTACTGTTTGTGTACTGTTGCATCTCTGGAAATATGGCAAATCAGGCAAATGGCATCTCTTCTGACTCATTTTGCCAAAGGTAAGGAAGTTGCCTAATAACCTTCACACCCCTTATACAGGGTGCTGATGTCATTAGACCACACCCTTCATTACAGAGATGCACATCACCTGATTTACTTAACTGGTAGCGGGTTTTCAAGCCTATGGCAGTTTGGAGTAGGACAAACATGT
Source organism: Acestrorhynchus altus (assembly GCA_034509495.1). Classification (NCBI taxonomy): domain Eukaryota; kingdom Metazoa; phylum Chordata; class Actinopteri; order Characiformes; family Acestrorhynchidae; genus Acestrorhynchus; species Acestrorhynchus altus. The sequence continues at coordinate 5,497,311 of CM067507.1, read as the reverse complement.
ATAAAAAGGATGATGATCAAACACTCATTTCAAATACCCTGCACACAGTGTACATACACTCACACCAGCCACAACAATAAAAACCAGCTGCTAATTATTGTGCTGCCTTAAACAGCCTCTGACCCACTCTGCACTGTCCACAGCATATGGGGTACACCTTCACACAAGTCCATAATGGAGTTTAACTGGGGATTATGTCACACAACTATTATTATTTCATGATTTCCATACTCCATCATACTACTGTAGCACACCCATTCTAAAGACCCTATTTATTTTTGTAAAGAAAGTGATTAAATTGTGGTTCAGCATTTCATTCATCCAACTCTCAAAGACGAATTTAACACAGGTCTGACCCTAATTATTAACAGCTGATTCTAATTTTCTCTATAAATGGCTTGTGCTCATGAGAGTAGCAATTAATTTGGTCACAACCAGCGAAATACCAATCACATTGCAAAACTAAAAGTAGATGAAATTGAGACCTGAATAGAAAATTACAAAGGAAGACTATGTGTGCTCCAACAGATCTAATCTCAAGGCTTGGATTTTACCAGACCCCAAGGGTGGTTTCATGGTACCTGGGCACCAAGATGTTACCAGTCATCTATAAGTGCCAATGTTGAGCTGGGTCCCATGCATGCTCCATGACCCATGTCCTTCCATTGAACATTTTTGGTAGGTACAGACCACGGCAGACAAGAATCATAATTACATCAGAATCTTTTATTTTGCAAGTATGTTACATTGAAGGGCAAGGGGATTTTCTTGATGAGAGCAATGTGTTGTATGACATGTAATGAGGCACAGACTATTATAAACATTACACTAGGAAGGAGGTACAATAAACATAAAACATAAATAAATATAATAAGGCATAAGTTAAAATACTAAAAGATAGAGCTATATATATATATAATGAGTCTGATGTTTCTGAGGTAGGTTTATATTAAATATTGATTGTAGATTGATGGATAAACATTTGGCAGTGAGAACAGTGCAATAGATTGGTACAATGTGCAGAGCATAGTGCAATGATAAAACATGTACTGTGCAGTACTATTGAAAAACCAGTCAGGTCACTTCGGTGAGGTGAGGACCAGCCAACCTAATATGCCCATGTCAAAGTCATTCAGCCACTCTATTAGAAGCCCTCAGATGATCTTTCTCTTTTCTAAAATTCTAAGGAATTGTGATTCAGTTTCTTTAACAACGTAGTTACTGAACATAAACACATACACAAATACAAAGATTAAAAATAAGCTTTTTATGCATTAACTTAGCTGCCGCCAAGCACAATTAGCTGGGCTGTACAGATTTGCAATAATTACATCAGGTAGTGAACCATGGGTGTGTTCTGTGGTCCAGTCTTTGGTGGGTATCCTGTAAAAGAGAATAATAAATGCATAGATTAGGTCCATGGTGTGGGACGACATCAGTTAGTAGCTTCTCATGTCTACTACATACCTGATGTAGTGAATATTCTGTATACATTTGTTCTTAATTTAATTTAATTCAAAACATATTTCAAGTGATATATTTCAAGTTTTTCAAGATTTTGTTTTAGTTTTGATACTGATATGTCAAACTTGAATTCAAATCTTGTAATAATGTGAAATTTTAAACTACTGATATACCTCATCCCTGGCATAGTTTAGTCCTTTAAATATAATTGAAATCATTAACTCATTAATGTGGTGATGTTTGTTACTCACCAGTAAACGAAAGCACAAATGACTCCAGTGGTAACTGAATCATAAGTATCGGGGCAGACTTTTCTGCCAAAAACCTGTGAATAAAAGTCAAGACTTATATGCACAGTAATGATCATCTACAGTCAAACATGAAGTCAGATTTAGAATCTATGATCTGACAGAGTACTACAGCACTAAATTTAATATCCACCTTACACCACTGCTGCAAGGTTTTGGTGTTAATGCCAAGAGCAACTTCTATTGACTTTCTCAATTTTAGTTTTTCAAATCAAAGAAAGATCCTTTATAGAGAAGAATCTCTTACTCCAGCAACCAGCTGTTACAGCCATTCCATAAAACCAGTCAACTCTTTTCGAATCGTAGCTCTGAGAAGCCATTGGCATCTCTAGGGGCTGCATTGTGAGGAGCACTGTCAGGCATTTCCCCAATGTGCTGCTATGTAGACCGTGGCTGGGGTGACCACAATGATGTTTTCTGCTACATGGGGGTATTGGGGTGTGAGGGGTTAGTGGAGGGGGAAGCTGTTCTCACTGTCCACTTCTGGTTTGTCCATTAACCTGATGAGCCAGGTAGCATGCTTAGAAAGAGGTACACCAATAACAGAAATTTGATACCTGCTTTTAAACAAATAATGAAGAATGACCGTGGATGATTATTATTACTACTTTATAAGACCATCTCTCCTTTGTTTCACAACAACGATGTTCATACAAAACAAATTACCCACACATAAAGGCATCATTCATTCTTCTGGTGTCTTATTAAGATGTAGTGAAACTGCTAATACATAACATCCCACTTGTCGATGCTACAGGGAAATATAAATTTCTGCTCCCTTCTAGCTGTACCACCAAGATTTTGGTCAGGATTTTTGATTTTACTTTGTTTTCTCTCTTCCTGGGCCTTCGTGCCAGGTTTTTGGTAGGGGTGTGGGGAAGTGCATGGTTTGAGATACATAGCCCAAATGGGCAGAAGAACCAGTTTAGTCAACGATGACTGGTTGGGATTTGGTTCCGAGAATGCGTACTCCTTTGGGTCTGGACCTGCTTCAAGACCCAGATAGTGGGTTGAAACCTCATGTGATGGTCCAGGTGATAAGCAGCCACTGGCACAACTTAACCCAGGCCCTTTGGCAGAAATCACCCCAATCCCACCATTTTGGGAAAAATGCATCATCCTTAGCAGTGAAGTGTTTTCAACATCATGCTAGTTGTATGGATCACAGTAGCTAACAAAGCACTAAACATGTGTGAAATGTTTTCAAACTTGTGTACAACTGTCTGCGCTTCAAATAAAAAAATATTTTGGAAAGGCAAAAAGCTTTTGAAATTAAATAAAAGCTTATTCTCTCGCTAACAAGCCCCTTTTCTTTGCAGGATGAGTAAAATGGCTGACTTTTCAAAAATGTGTGGTACATGACCAATTTCCTCTGTGGTTCCCTTTGTGAACAGGGTGTGTATTGAACTTCCAACTGGCACAAATCACCCCACTTTCCCCTACAGATTTCTCCCAGTCCGACATGTGCTGCTTGCTGTAAACACTACAACTATCTGTTTACCTGCTCACTAAAGTCATAAACATCTGCCACCAGTATGAAGAACCTGAACCAACTGACGAGTATCCCCCAGTATGACCACCAACGACAAACTACAGCATACTATTAAAGTTAAAATGTAATATTGAAGTTATAATGTATGTTTTTATTAATAGAATAACATTCAGTTTCTTAAATGCTCCAATAAACAGAAGACACAAACATGTTCATGTTAAGGTAGCTAAGCTACAGCGCATCCTGAAAGTATTCAAAGGGCTTCCATTTTTGCACATTTTGTTACGTTACGGCCAAAATGGATTCTGCACACGATACAAAGTGAGCAGTCATCATTCCCTCAACCCTGACTAGTCTCCCAGTTCCTCCTGCAAGGTGGCTAGGTGATGAGCAGTGTCTAGTTTCAGACACATACCGGCATTCAGTCCAAGTTCAATCTTTTCCTTTTTATAGTACTTTTGGCAAACTCCAGATGGGCATGTGCATTTTATTGAGGAGTGGACAATTTATCATACATGCCTAATTGATGGAGTGCTGCAGAAATGGTTGTCCTTCTGTAACGTTCTCCTCTCTCCACAGAGCAATGTTGGAGCTCTGTCAGAGTGACTATAGAGTTCTTGGTCACTTCCCTGACTAAGGTCCTTCTACCATGATCACTGGCCAGGCAGCCAGCTCTATAAAGAGTACTGGTGGTTCCAAACTTCTTCCATTTATTCATGAAATTTATACTTCTATGAAAGCTGTAAAGCTCAATTCATCCAACATTTTACAATAATGTTTTACATAGAAATAGTACCTGCAACAGCATTTCTCAGCCCTGAACTTGAGTGCCATTCTCACCCTGCACACTTTTGGGATACACCCCCAACAACTCTGAAAGGGCTTGTTAATGAGCTGATTAGTTAAATCAGTGTGTTGGAAGTGGGGTAAGCTCTAAATGCAGGCAGGGGTGCCTCATATACTGGTTGAGAAACACTGGTTGAAAGAAAAAAAAAGGTTGGACATAGGTTGTGCTATTACCGATAATCCTTTAATCTAGGTTAATAGTGAGAAATGCCAGCTGACTTTGCAGTTCCTTATTTCATCAAAATCAAAATATTATAACTAACACTTCACTAGTAATGCTGCAGAGGGCAGTAAGTGCTTATCCAGTACAGTGTGTGCTAAAACAGCCTGGGTACTTAGGCTGCACTTTCAGAACTCAGTGTGATTATTAGGCCTTCATTTTGGAGTCTGTTTCAAACACACTGTAAAGTAATAATCATTTACTGCACTGAACCAAAGACCATTAATGTGACCCTCACTCACATTAGAGGCTACAGTTAATGTTAATGGCTGATGCGTAATTAGTTCATGTGTAAATATGCTATTATAAAAATGCTCCTGTGGGTTTCCTGTGGGCTGAAGAGTCTCTGAAATCTCTGTTGTATCTGAGAGAAAAATGTTACAACAGAAGCTTCTTGTAACCTGGTGTTGTAGTGTGTGGGTGGAGCTGGGTGGGTTCCAGGGTTCCAGGGTTTTGAGAGGGTTTGTATGTGTCCTGTTACTTGAACCCTGTTGGTCTAACCATATGAGCCATATTGTTACACAGCCCCACTTAATCTCATGTAATCTAGGACCTAATGTACAGTTTACAACCCAGATGGAGCCTATGTTTAAAAGAACCCACGGTTACATATGTGTCACAGACTCTTTGAAAGGTCTAGAATTTTCCAAATTCATCTTTATCCTTCAGTTTACTCAATGAAGTCCCTAAGACATGCACTAGAGGTATGGATCGCATCCAAATATCGCATAATATTGATAATAACACTGGTATTGATTAATCTTCTTTCTTCGGGTGTCTTTGAATGCTACAGCTAATCATCATATTTATGATCCCATTATAGTTTTGACACAAGTTTTATGCCGGCTGCCATTCCTGATGCAACCCTCACCATTTATCCAGGCATGGGACCGGCACCAGCACCCAGAGACACTTTCTGTATTATTTAATTGTTCAGTCTGGGACTTGATAAACAGAATAAGTGTGAAACTGTTTACAGTATTTGTTGTTGTGTTATTTTTGTTGTGTTGTGGTTTGTCAGCCCTCTGCCTTAGCAGATTGTTGTTGTTTAGAAGTTGTTTTGTGACATTTTTTATAGGTTTTTAATAGGTTAACAAACTCAGTGTCAAACTAAACCCCATTGGCACAAATTTAACTACAATAATCAACCAATTATATAAACATGAAATCAATAAAATTTGAAATAAATACAGAATTAAAGAACAGTGAAAATCAACGGCTGAACCCGATCAGCTCGAGTATCATCAGGAACATCAGGACAATATCAAGGTAGAGATTCAAAGCAGCAAAAATATACTCCTCCGGACTGATGCCGTACTTATGTTTCCCGCCCAGCACAGTTAGTCAAACACCAGATACTGTAGAGATACAAAGGAAAAGATGATACAAGCAATTTTGTAGTAGACCATCCAGTGATGCACAAAAAACCCCAGCAAATACCATCAAATATATCAGGAAAATCATGGCCAGACATTTCTTACAAAAGAAAAGATCAATGTTGCCAGTGATGTATATACAATCTGAAGATACTGTTAAAGGAGAACATCAGTTATTGTATCGAACAGGATGGATGATGCAGATTTTTTATTTGTTGCTGCCATCATAATACTCTTACCCGGGACCTCTGTGACAGCTTAGAGACCTAAATGAGATTAGTGTCCAGCATGTTGCCCAGATGAATGCCCTGGCTGAGGTGAAGTCCCACTATAAGTCAAAAAGTTGAGAAGTGTGAGCGAACAGAGTAGAGTGCACATAGGCCAACAGCCTAAAATCCTGTTAGTCCTTCAGGTGTCACCCAAACAGCTAACTCTACAAGACCTCTGAAGAGTCCTGTTGTATCTGAGAGAAAAATGTTACAACAGAAGCTTCAGGTCCTGCAAGTTGTGGGGTGGAGCTCGTTGAAACATGGGACTTATTCTGACTCCATCTCATGTGTCCTTTTAGATCACACAGTTAGTCTGGCTGTATGTGTTAACCTTGTGGTATGTAGTGAAACAATGGCTGCATGTGGTGGTTACACTCTTGCAACTTATAAAACTTAAACATTTGTCAATGCCATGGTGCCAAATACCACAGGACAGCTTCAGAGGTTCGGAGTGTGGGGAATGGAGGACCAAATGCATATTAGGCATGTGGTCATGTTGTGGTCATGTTTTAGCTCATAAGTGCACACAAAATACAGTGTGCAGATTTATTAGGCAAGTTGTATTTGAGAGGATTCTGTTTATTATTGAACAACAACTATGTTCTCAATCAACCCATAAGGCTCATAAATATCTAAGCTTATTTTGGACGCAGATATCTTTAGGAGGGTCTGTTTGTGGTAACTATTACTGTGCATAATTATTAGGCAACTTAATAAAAACCAAATATATACTCATCTCACTTGTTTATTTTCACCAGATAAATCATTATAACAACACAAAATTTAGAAAAACAAAAACAAAACCAAAAACAAATCAGTGTCCAATAGAACCACCGTCAAGTGCTTGATCTGTTTACGATCAACACTGCGTGCAGCAGCCACCACAGCCTCCCAGACACTGTTCAGAGAGGTGTACTGTTTTCCCTCTCTGTAGATCTCAGTCCGTCAAATCTCTCTTCTGACCCATTTTGCCAAAGGAAAGGAAGTTGCCCAATAATTAAGCACATCTTATATAAGGTGTTGATGTCATTAGACCACACCCCTTCTCATTACAGAGATGCACATCCTGATTTATTTAATTAGTTGGCTTCGTTTATACAGTTTGGAGTAGGACAACATGTATAAAAAGGATGATGTGAACAAAATACTCATTTCCCCAAATAATTCTGCACACAGTGTACATACACCCACACCAGCCACAACAATAAAACCAGCTGCTAATTATTGTGCACTCTTAAAACACCTCTGACCCACCTGTACTGGACTCCACAAGACCTTTGAAGGCACATATCTATAGCCTGACCATAGTATATGAGGTACATCCCACAGGACATAACATTGTGAACATGCTCTAACCCAGTCCTTTAGCCAAATCACATTTTGGAGCTTGTCCTCTGTGTTTCTTATATTCTTGCAAGTTTTTCTAAAATTGGGAAAAAAATAAACTGCTTTTCACACCTCATGTGCTTGTTGGAGCTTTCATAGTCACACAAGTCCATAATGGAGTTTAAATCTGGGGATTATGTTAGCCTCAACTATTATTATTTCAAGTGATTTCCATACCCATCATACACAGTAGCACACCCATTCAAAAGACCCCATTTATTTTGCAAAGAAAGTGATTAAATTGTGGTTCAGCATTTCATTCATCCAACTCTACCTCAAAAGGCAAATTTAACACAGGTCTGACCCTAATTATGTTAATAATTCTAATTCTAGTTAGCTGATTCTAATTTTCTCTATAAATGGCTTGTGCTCATGAGAGTAGCAATTAATCTGTCACAACCAGTTAGTGCTCATCTAATCACATTGCAAACTAAAGTGCAGAGATGAAATTGAGACTAACAGAAAATTCACGTGCGAAGGACTATGTGTCTAAAACAAATCTAACTTCTTCAAGGCTTGGATTTTACAAGACCTCTAAGGGTGGCTTCCAGCAGATCTGGTACCAAGATGTTACCAGCTGATCCTATAAGTGCTTTAAATGTTGAGCTGGGTCTTCCATGCATGCTCATGACCCTTGTCCTTCCGTTGAACATTTTTGGTAGGTACAGACCACGGCAGATAAAAGACCAGCCAACCTAATATGCCCATGTCAAAGTCATTCAGATTCTTTACATTATCTTCTTCACACTGTCTTAACTGGGGCTATGTTCACACGTACACTGATATTTGTACACAATGACATTTCTCCTTTCATTTTTGAAAATATTTTCTTCCACACCTAGACATAAAATAGCATTTTCATAAAACCTTGTTTTGCAAAAGGTCTGTTTTTGGTGACGTGAAGGTCAAAAATAAAAAGCTACATTTTCAAAAGACCCACGTACATGTGGACATGAATATCATATAGTTCCTTGTATATTGTGCTACATGGGTCACTATACAGTGTGCAGCATACATCGAACCGTGCATGCAGCCTGTTACAATGCTTTTGCAATTTCCCTCTGGGATTAATAAAGTAATTCTGATTCTGATTCTGAATGATTCTGAATCTGTACTAAACCAGTGTATTAAATGTATGACAAGCTATTTATTATTATACAGTCTGTTTATACAGATGCCTACTGCACATGTTTGTACTATATGCAATGTATGTTATATGATCCAGTTTCACATGGATTATACACTTAACTATATATAAACAAATTATTATTTGAGTATATCCAAGAAAGTACAAATCCATCAAAATCTCACTCATCATCACATGTTATATTTACTACCTAGCAGTTACTTGAGCAAATATAACTAGTTACAACCTCACTGTGTTTTGGTTATAGTTAAAGTTAGAACATGTTCAAATGCCAATATAATAAGAACTTTGCAGCTCTCACCACAGTAACCACAGTACACAGTATGTGTACATGGCAGGTGATCTTTTTTTTTTACATTTTTAAGGTTTTATAAAACTATTCAGTAATTAACATTAAATTGCTCTTTGTGAACATGCTAGTACATAAATGCACTACTTGATTTGATACACAGAGTTAGCATATTTTTGTTTAGAAAGGGCTACTACTGCTATAACTGTTATACTGCTATATACTGCTACAATGTTACTGACCTTAGACTGCATTGCAAACACACTCAGAGCAAAGGACACCAATGCTGTAGCTCTCATTGCCCACAGCACTGCTTCAGCACTGTAGAAGCTGAAAACAGTTATCAAACAAAATGTTTGACAAGGTTAAATTAGGATTAAACATAGTACTGATTCCATATCCAGGACTTGTGTTAGGATGATACCACACTCACTATAAAGTCTAGCAAATCTATGCAAAACAAAACAAATATAACACACTTTCATGTATCAAATTTAATAAAGTATAATTCCTGCTGAAGTGCTGGAGGAAATTTCAGCACAGTACATCCGAATATATTTTATTCATGATATTGGCAGCACTACATTGGCAGCTACTAAGCTTTAAATAGGTGTGAAGAGAACAATTTTCTTTGACTTGTGTTATATGCACAATAAGTACTCAAAACACTTTGATGAAAAAACCAGATTTTTCTTTTATACATTTTTAGTATTAAAGTTATCTAGTGTTTATAAATATGCTGGTCGTGTATTTCTTCCTGCAGAATATTTGTGTAATAATTTTTATTTTGTTTTGCCATAAAAATGTTTCCTTCTGACTGCTTCAGTAAAATTAACATCTAAAATCTGTAATCAGCAATACTCACACTGTCACTGATCCCAGCATCAGACCCTCTGTAATAGTCTGTAAACAGAGAGATTGGTCAGAATATACAATGGACTGCATCTAATCAGTGTGTAATCACTTGTTCTCCATGTAGCTATTAAAGACATGCTGTTCTACTTACAAACAGCCCAAGGAAAAGTAGTTCAAAGGAACTTCTTCCAAGTGAATGTCACCACAGCAGACAAGCACAACAAATGAGTCCAAATGTTATCGGGCTCATATGTAAAGTAAAAAAACAACAACAAAAACTATTAGTAAAAATCCCTATACCTAAGATTTCAGACTGTGCTCTACTTACTGGCCACTGTATTAGTGCTCCTCAGAATCAACCTCCATTTTACACCAAACCTCTTTGTTACATATCAAAGGTTTTCAAAATTCTAAGGAATTGTGATTCAGTTTTCTTTAACACCAGTTACTGAACATGAACACAAATATTAAAGATTAAAAATGTTTTCATGCATTAACTTAGCTGCTGCCACTAAGCACAGGCCTAGCTGGGCTGTACAGAGATTTTAGAATAATTACATCATGGTGTAGGTGAACAATGGGGTGTCTTCTGTCCAGTCTTTCAGGGTATCCCTGTAAAAAGAGAATAATAATTGCATAGATTGAGGTCCATATGTGGGACGACACTTCAGTTGCTCTCATGCTCACTACATATCTGATGTAGTGAGTATTATTCTGTATATACAGTACAGGCAAGTTTGGACACACCTTCTCATTCAATGCATTTTCTGTATTTTCATGACTATTTACATTGTAGATTCTCACTGAAGGCATCAAAACTATGAATGAACACGTGGAGTTTTGTACTTAACAAAAAAGGTGACATAACTGAAACTATGTTTTATATTCTAGGTTCACTCTTGGAATTCCCCCTCACGAGCTCCTCTGGGAATCCCTTCAAGACTGTTGAACTCCATTTCAGGTGACGACCTCTTGAAGCTCATTGAGAGAATGCCAAAGTAGTAATCAGAGCAAAGGGTGGCTATTTTGAAGAAACTAGAATATAAAACATGTTTTCAGTTATTTCACCTTTTTTGTTAAGTACAAAACTCCACATGTGTTCATTCATAGTTTTGATGCCTTCAGTGAGAATCTACAATGTAAATAGTCTTGAAAATACAGAAAACCGAGAATGAAAAAGAATAAGGTCCAAACTTTTAGCTCTGTGTAAGGTGAGGGCTTTCTTCTGTTTTTAATTTATTTTAATTCTAACTTAATTTTAATTTAATTTAAAACAATGAACTGTCATATTTTATATATGTACTACATTTAAAGTGATATATATTCAAGCTTTTCAAGATTTTACTTTAATTTTGATACTGATTTGTCAAACTTGAATTCAAATCTTGTAATAATGTGAAATTTTGCATTTCTGATTTGCATGAGTTACCAGCCATCCTAAATCAACAGTCAAAACAAATGAAAGATGTCACTTTTAATGAATATAAAATCATAACAGATGTATAACAGTGTTATCTCTCCCAACCACTGATCTACCCCTCTATCCCTGGTACAGTTTAGTCTTTTAAATATAATGAAATCATTAACCCTGATACGTGGTGATAAGCTTGTTACTCACCAGTAAACGAAAGCACAAATGACTCCAATGGTTACCAGTAACTGAATCGTAAGTATCAAGTAGACTTTTCTCACAAAACCTGTGAATAAAAAGAAAATGTAGACAACCAGTGAGGCTCAGAGGAGAAACTTAAACTCAAGACTTGCATGCACAGTAATGATCATCTACAGTCAAAACAATAGTCCAGATTAGAATCTATGATGGACACAGAGTACTACAGCACTACATTTAACAACCACTCTTACAATTAATGGTGCCAAAAAGGTTTTGGTGTTAATGCCAAGAGCAACTTCTATTGACTTTCTCAATTTTAGTTTTTCAAATCAAAGAAAGATCCTTTATAGAGAAGAATCTCTTACTCCAAAGAATCCAGTTTGTTACAGTCATTCCATAAAAACCAGCCAACCTCTTCGAATCGTAGCTTCTGAGAAGCCATTAACATCCTCAGGGCCTTTAGTGTACTCTGGAGGAGCACTGTCCAGCACTTCAATGCTGTCATGGTGATCGATGGCTTGGGTAACCACAATGATGTGTCCTTGGGGGTATTGCTGGGGGTATGCGGGGTTGTATGGAGGGGGAAGCTGTTCCTTACTGTCCACTTCTGGTTTGTCCATGTTAACCTGATGAGCCAGGAAATAATTTAGACAACAGAATTTTGATACCAGTTTATAAAACAAATAATGAAGAATGAATGTGGATGATTATTATTACTACTTTTTAAGACCATACTGCTTTGTTTCACAACAACGATGTCTGTTACAAATACAAATTTCCCACACATAAAGGCATCATTCATTCTTCTGATTTCTTATTAAGATGTAGTCAAACCCACACGTTTTATGGTTTATTCTTTATATATCTTAAGTCAAAGACATTTAGTTGCTTTGAACCAAATTGCCCACTTACCTTTTATGCTCAGTTCAAGCGTGGGCTCTATTTCCTGAAACCCCTTATGCAGGGCAAAGTCTATTCTACTATTCAGGTTCCAGGGAGACTCCAGCCAGTGCAACGGCGTCAATCAATATCTCTACTACCAATCCGAGTGCTTGTGACTTTCCACTGCAGTTCATTAGGGCAAATACAAATAGTAAATGTATACTATTAAAGTTACAATGTAATATTGAAGTTATAATGTATGTTTTTTTTTTGTATTAATAGAATAATATTCAGTTTCTTAAATAAACAGAAGACACAAACTTGTTCATGTTAAGGTAGCTAAGCTACAGTGCATCCTGAAAGTATTCAAAGGGCTTCCATTTTTGCACATTTTTTTATGTTACAGCCAAAACGGATTCTGCACACAATACAAAGTGAGAAGGCTGTCTCTGAGCATCGCTGCAGTCATCATTCCCTCGACCCTGACTAGTCTCCCAGTTCCTGCTGCAAGGTGGCTAGGTGATGAGCAGTGCCTAGTTTCCAGACATGATACTTGGCATTCAGTCCAAGTTAAATATTTTTCTTTCTATAGTCTGAGAGTACTTTAGGCGTCTTTTGGCAAACTCCAGATGGGCATGTGCATTTTATTGAGGAGTGCTGCAAAAATGGTTGTCCTTCTGTAACGTTCTCCTCTCTCCACAGAGCAATGTTGGAGCTCTGTCAGAGTGACTATAGAGTTCTTGGTCACTTCCCTGACTAAGGTCCTTCTACCATGATCACTGGCCGGGCAGCCAGCTCTATAAAGAGTACTGGTGGTTCCAAACTTCTTCCATTTATTCCATAAAATTTATACTTCTATGAAAGCTGTAAAGCTCAATTCACTGCACCCAACATTTTACAATAATGTTTTACATAGAAATAGTACCTGCAACAGTAGAAGTTATTATAAAAGCATGTCTGTTACTGTGAATACTGAGCATTTCTCAGCCCTGGTCCTGGAGCCACCCCTACCCTGCACACTTTTGTGACACACCCCCAACAACTCTGAAAGGGCTTGTTAATGAGCTGATTAGCTAAATCAGGTGTGTTGGAAGTGGGGTAAGCTCTAAAATGTGCAGGGCAGGGGTGCCTCAAGGACACCGGTTGAGAAACACTGGTTGAAAGAAAAAAAAAGGTTGGACCTAGGTTGTCTTATTACTGATAAGCCTTTAATCTTGGTTAATAGTGAGAAATGCCAGCTGACTTTGCAGTTCCTTATTTCATCAAAATATTGTGACTAGCACTTCACTAGTAATGCTGCAGAGGGCAGTAAGTGCTTATCCAGTACAGCAGGTACAAAACAGCCTGGGTACTTAGGCTGCACTTCAGAACTCAGTGTGTGATTATTGGCTCTATTTTGAGTCTGTTTCAAACACACTGTAAAGTAATAATCATTTACTGCACTGAACCAAAGACCATTAATGTGACCCTCACTCACATTAGAGGCTACAGTTAATGTTAATGGCTGATGCGTAATTAGTTCATGTGTAAATATGCTATTATACAAAAATGCTCCTGTGGGTTTCATGTAGGCTGGGTGGGTTCCAGGGTTTTGAGAGGGTTTGTATATGTGCTGTTACTTGAACCCTGTTGGGCTTCTCAAATGAGCCATATTGTTACACAGCCCAACATAATCTGATATAATCTAGGACCCAATGTACAGTTTACAACCCAGAAGGAGCCTATGTTTAAAAGAACCCACGGTTACATATGTGTCACAGATTCTTTAAAAGGTCTAGAATTTTCCAAATTCATCTTTATCCTCAATTTTACCTAATGAAGTCCCTAAGTGACATGCACTAGAGGTGGGCAGATCGATCCTTCTTCTTCTTTCGGCTGCTCCCTTTAGGGGTTAATACTAGTGTAAAAAGATCGATACTCGAGCGTTATTTCTCTCGCACTGACTGTTGCGCATGCGCATTCACCAAACCTTCTTCTCTGTAAGCGTCACTGTGTGTCATAGCACGGAGCAACGCGCCCAACGCGCTCCAACGCTCACCTTTTATTGATTCACCGTCACGTGGCTCAGCGGCGCCAGCCAATGAGCCATGCGGGTAGGCTCAGCCTGGTCCCGCCTACTCAGCCTGGCCCGCCAATCAGCGGTCTCCTCGAGTTGACGTCGACATTTCATTTTATTGTTTATGTATTTTTATGGCAGAAAATCAAACAACAGCAGCACCCAGAGACACTTTCTGTCTCATTTAATTGTTTGTTCGACTTGATAAACAGAATAAGTGTGAAACTGTTTATAGTATTTGTTGTTGTGTTACTTTTGTTGTGTTGTGGTTTGTCAGCCCTCTGCCTTAGCAGATTGTATTTGAAGTTGTGTTGTGATATTTTTTACAATGTTTATTTAAGAAAAAACAAAATTGCACAGAAAGGAAGAAAATTCCATTTTTTTTTCTAAGAACAATTCTGTCTGAAAAAGAAACAAAGAACAAAAGAACTAGAAAATATATCAGTGAGGGGAGAATGTTTTTATTTTTGTATTGTAGTTTCTCCTTAACTGCCTCAAAAAAGACTTATTTTCCTAATGTTTAGGCAAACTTTGTTTTGTTACTGCTCCATTGTTTCTAAACAAATATGTTGACTGTGATAATAAAGTATTTTGTTGTCACATACAATGTTTGGTGAAATTTTGTCCTAGGTTTTTTGGATCCTTTGGATCTATGAAGCTTAAATATTAAAAAAGTATCGGTATCGATACCAGCGATACTGGCCCTGCATTTACTTGGTATCGGATCAATACCAAAATTCCCGGTATCGCCCACCTCTAACATGCACTTAACAGCCTGGATGAGGTCACATGAAAATTTGTAACTGTATGTACATGTGACAATTTTTTAACTGATTAAATTATTTTGAATAAATATATATATATTATGATATTATGTTGTTCAGTCCAAATCATATTTAAATTAATGTAAGCAAAAAAAGAATAAATTATTGGAAATTAATTAAATTATTAACAAAATTATTTTTGTTATTTGTTGCATTGTATTGGTTTGTAGTATGAGCACAAAGAACTGATTCCGTCTTAAGGATGTACTGGATATCATCACTGGAGTTTGAGGAATATCTCAGATGAAGATCCTGAAGACCCTGACTACACTCCCTGCCACAAAAACATGGGTTCTGATGATTCAGACAGTAGTGAATCAAATTTAGATGATGTACCACAACCAACTTTGAATACCAAACAGCAAAATACAACCAGCCAAGGAAAACATTTTCCTGGAGAAAGAAACCATTTGAACCCCCTGAGTGCAATTTAAAGGACAGAATGTCACACCTCCAGATGATCTTCATACTCCACTGGAGTACTCCAGAATGTTAATTACAGCAGAAATGCTTCAGTTACTGGTGGAACAAATTTGTACAGTGTACAAAAATCTGAATACCACAGAAATGTTACCACCACTGTTAAAGAACTGGAAATATTGACTGGCGTTTACCTGCGCATGGGTGTCTGCCCAATTTCTGGAAATCATGCACACTGGGAAAATGACACAAGGTGTCCCATGGTAGCAGACATTATGTCACGCAACTGTTTTCAGACCTTGCTGTTATGTCTACATTTCACAGACAACACTGATATGTTGAACATGCAATCAGAGGATAAGTGTTGCAAGATCCGTCCATGGCTTGATATGTTCCACAAACAATGCCTAGATATCACCTCAGAGGAGCACAACTCTGATGAACAAATAATTTCCTTCAGAGGGACATGCAGCCCTATTAGACAGTATGTGAAGGGAAGGCCCCACCCTAGCGGATTGAAAATTTGGGGCCGCTGCTCAAGATCTCCTTGATGCTTGCGTCCCTAGGTACAAGTATCATATGAAGTCACAGAGATGGTACCTCTACCTTTTCTGGCAAACTATTATGCTAGGCATTGCTGATCTACTACCCTGACTGTAGACTACTTGGTGTCCAGAAACCACTAAAACAAAGGAACTCCCAAGCAGTGGTTGCTACTAGCTTGATTCTTGTGTAGTCACAAAGGGGTTGGCCATCACCCACACCACCACCACCACCACCACCACTCCCCAAGAGAATTCGTTTTGGAGTGCCACACAATGTTTGCAGTGATCAAATGTGAAATGTGAAAAGCGTGGCTGCTATAAGGTCTGCGAAGTCAATGCAACCACCACACTCTGAAGAAAGGAATTGTTTCAAACGTTACCATTTGGATTAGACTAAATTGCCAACGAATTCAAGTACTGATAATTAGGGTTCAAACA
Organism: Acestrorhynchus altus; assembly: GCA_034509495.1. NCBI lineage: Eukaryota > Metazoa > Chordata > Actinopteri > Characiformes > Acestrorhynchidae > Acestrorhynchus > Acestrorhynchus altus. The sequence goes on along the minus strand of CM067507.1, from coordinate 5,480,882 downwards.
TAGTGCTCTTTTGTATCATTCATTTATTTTGTACAGTTTTTGCTCTATGTGCATGTTTTCTAAAATTCAGCACATAAGTCTGTTACTCAGGATTTTATAGCTATAGCTTATCCAGAAGACCTCAGATATGAGGTAGTTTTTGTTATATAGGTTGTACATTTGTGTTTTACAACAAATCTGGCATAGAATTGTTAGCCTTAACTAACAAAGTTGTGGAAGTTAAAAATAAAAACGCAAATCTGCATAACGAAGCAAAGAAAGTCAAGTTGTTTTATTTTCAAATTTACAGTAAATGGCCATTGTAACATATATGTAACATTTCAGATTTTAGACACCAGGGGGGGATATTGTAAAATAAATTGAGAAATGTGTTCCATGTGATGTATTTGGTTTGTTGTTAATCCCTCCTAATTTTCATTTAAGGAAAAATGGGTCTGGGTTCTTATGGGTTAACCCCTCTTGGCCTCATCACTGAGCCTGGTGGTCATCCAAATGTGGGGGCTACATATAACCTGTTGACAAATCTTTCCAGTTCCCAGTTGGGCAACTCATATAGGCCCCGCAATGACATTAACTGGGAATGGGTCAGTCCTGCTGCAATACACACAGACTGCAGCAGCCTGATGTTGCCTTGTTCTAGAAGGTATAGAATAACTGAAAACGAGTGCAAACTGCAAATAAACTATTTTATTCACAAAAACGAGATGTTGAGGACTCAATTCATCATCATAGAAAACAGTAGTCACGTGTTTCATCATTTTCTTTATACTGCAATAAAGTGTTCCTCATCCCTGGTCACAAGCTTAAACGTAAGGGGCAGGGGTGCCTCCAGGACCAGGGTTGAGAAACACTGACATATACAATCAATATTTAAATATGGAACTTGCACAATGGTCTGTATTTAATATTTTATTTTGTGTTTTCAAGCAACAATTATTGTTTAAACAAATTTCCACTTATTTAATTTTTTTATATTTTTAAAGTCAGCTTTGTGTTGATATGAAAACATGTTTTTTTTGCATTTAATTATAATTAAAAAAAATATTTTTTTCATGTCTCAAATCCAGTCGCTTGTATGGGTGAAAACAGCGATCAGCTGTTCCCAAAGTTAGAGAGAGACAGAGAGTGAGAGAGAGAGAGAGAGAGAGAGAGAGAGAGAGAGAGAGAGATGCCCTATCAGTTGCTGGCTTCGCACAAAATGCTTAATATTCAATGACCTATCACCCAAAACAGCATCGGGATACGTCAAAAGCCCGGCGCTTCATTCAGCTTCAGAGGCAGGAAGCTCAGAGCTGAAAGCAGTGGCTGCCGGGAGGACAGCCCGCCTGTGTTCTCTCGGTTCACACTTCGGCAGTCGTGGTGAAACTTTGTCACTATGAAGCGCTCACGCGGAGCCGGGCGCGCGGCCCCTGCACGGGACGGCGTGGACGGGCTCCTCGTATCGTATGCAAATGTCGCTGCTGACGTCGCTGGTCATGTGGCTTTTGGCGTAGATCCCCCTGCGCTCGCGGATTTTTTTTCGGCCGTTGTCTTTAGGGCTCGGTTCGAACCGTTACCGAACCGAGCCGCTCGGGGACCGGAGCCGCTCCTCGAACCGTCGCCTCACGCTCCTCCGCACGCGCTTGGACAGGTAAGAGAAAAAAGCCGCCGAATTAAATACCCCCCTGCCCTCCTGCCCCCTCCCCTCATCTCCTCCTCCTCCGACAGAACCAGCAAATATACCCCAACCTCCCCACAACCTCCACACAACCTCCCCACAGAAAAGTTCGGCGCGCGCTTCCCGCCTCTGGGCTAAGCTAGCCGAAACGCTCTGTAGTGAAACTCGGTCGATATCGTTTAACTTATCCCTTCAACTTAGTTTTGCTGGCCGTGTGGCGGAGGAAAGTGGGCTTTGTGAGGAGAGGGGGGGTCACTCCTCTGACCCCTCGCCTCCCTTTAAAAGAGGGGTTTGTTTGTTTGTTAGCCAAGTTAGCTCGTTAGCCTAACGTTCTTCTGCCTTCCAGAAGACGAGAGAGAGAAAAGGAGAGAGAGAGAGCGCGAGAGGTATGGAGAGAGACTCTCCTGCTCCTGCGGCCAAACGAGCAGCGAAAATATGGCTACCGACGTCGCCATGACGTTCCGTGTGAGCGTTTAGGTTGGTCGTTTCAGTTACACGTTAGTACCCCGGGTTGAGGGTCTGACGCCCCCTTTCTGCTTTATTCAGACGTGTGGATGAAGAAGCGAACGTGTCTCAGACTTGTGGATACTAGCTAGTAAGGTTTTTTTTTTTTTTTTGGTTGGGGGGGGGGGTAGTGTCGTGTGATGTAGCAGCGGTGACGCCTTCTTCTTCCAGCTCCCCTCACTGCAGCAGCCCCTTCCCCTCTCTGCTGGACCCCTCAAACACTGGCTGCATAAAGCACAGGCTCGGGTTCAGCCTGGTTTCTCATCAAACCAGGTTGTGTTGAAAGTAAGAGCTCAAGCCCACAGATGTGGTGTTGGGGTCGTGGCATAAGTGTTTTGAGATGTTTCAGAGATGTTTAAGTGGACCCCAGGACACCAAGAGGCTGCATCACCTTGTTTGTGTTAAGACTGAAGGAGCAAGGGTTGCTTAGTCAGGAAATGTAAAAATAAATAAATAAATAAATAAATAAATAAAAAGGGTCAAAATCTCTGCTCTGACGCATGTGGAGCTCTCCTGAGGTGACATTTGTCAGTTCTGTCTTCATGTTTGTCCTGGAGACTGGCCCACAGTCTCCTCCCACTCCCAACATGTAACTCTGAGAGCTGGTAGAGCTTTATAGCTGAGAAGTTGTGCTGAGAGGAAGAAGAGACCACCTGGGTGGGTGGTACTGCGCTAAAGCATCCCAAGGGAAATGCCATGTTTAGGATATAAAATCTGACCTCCAGGTTTTGTTGAGTGTCTGAGCCTCACTCTAGTGGACCTAAGCTATGTCTGAAACAATGTCTTGTTCACTATATAGTGGACTGTTGGTTTTGGTTTGCGCCATTTTGTAGTGCGGTAGTGCCGGCAATTCCACAATGCACCCTAATGTATAGTGTACAAACGAAGTACACTGTCGAACATGGAATAACCATAATTCATTGTGTTGTTTGGTTGAATGGTTCGTGCACACCTTCTCTGAGGAAGAGAAGTTTTGAGCATAGTTTTGAGCTCATAGGTGTATCGAGGTGTCCGGAATCATTCACTACCTTGTTGAATATTATAGTGAACTGAAGTGCTCTATATACTGGTCTGCATTTTCACATGATAAGGCACCATTTCGGACACCGCTATCAGAACATTTGTGATGGACAAATGCAGAATATGTCCTCTAGTGTGATTGTTGAAATAGTGACACTGTTAGGGCTGGTGGATGCATTGATATTGTTATCTATATCAGGATATAAACAAAGTGCAATTGTGCTGAAGATTTTTAATGTTTTTAGGAAAACATGTCTTGAGGGAAAACCTTTTCCTGTTCCCTCTCTCTGCTCTCTGCTCCACCTCCTGCTCTCAGCTCCTCCTCTACTCCTTGCAGTGCCCTTTTCCACCAATGCGAAAAGGGTTCCGTTCCAGTTTGGGGGCCTAATTTTGGGTACCAACACAAACACTCACGGGTAGTCTATGCATGCTGCCTTCTTGTCACTTCGCTCTGTTGATGATGCATTCTGTGACATGTCCTTGGTGGCCTAAGGTTGGTGTAAACATGGAATGGTTTGCTAAAAAACACCAAGGTTGTTTTAAGCCTGAGTGGACTGCAGCCTTGCATGAAGTTGAAATGACCATTTTGAAGTAGAAAATAAAATTTCATGGTGTCCTCGTTTTTTTTTGTTTTTTTTTTAGGATTTTTCTACGTCACAAATCATACCGTATGTATCATGTATCATATATTGGCATTAAGCTATATTGGGACATGATTTTTTTTGTCCATATCGGTCTGCCCTACTGTTAATTGTTTATCACGTATACTAAATTACTGGGTAGCATATCCCTGTCCTCTGTAAGTAAGGAACTGTATATCCTTGGGCATAGCCTGGATAGAAACTGTGCCAAGTAACTTGGGGAAGGTAAGTTCTCCCCTGTGAGTGTCTCACAGTTAGGAAAGTTTTGTTCATTACAAACTTTTATCAGTCACATAGAAGCAAGGATTAAAGTCTATCCAACCATAAAGATCATAAAAACTCAAGACTGCACTCCAGCTTCACTGGCTCTGGCACGAAATGTGTTTTTGTGCCAGGTGACTGGCTGGTTTCAAAATGGCTGCCTGCGTTCATACTGAAGAGCTGACGTCTTTGAGGAGGTGGTTGCTGCCGCTGCCTCTGCCTGTAGCCTGTGCCGCGGGTGACTAAGCCAGCAGAGTAGCTGATGTCATAGCCGTGGGCTGGGCTCCTTTTGAAAGCTCTGTTTTCTCTGTCGGTGGTGGTGATGACTTCACTGGATGGAGAGCCTCTTTGTGAGGGTGTTTTTGCCTCACACTGAGACCATGGTTTTTATTAGTAATCCTCCACAAAAACTGACTTCCCTTGTTCCTGTGTTCACATGGAGTTAAAGCAGATGGAGTTAAAGCTTTTATGGGACATCATCTCATCTTTTCTTCTGATGTGATTGCTGTAAAACACAATGCAACAAGTTGTGTTTGCTTATTACACCATATCATCTTTTTGCAGTGCTTAGTATGTGCTGTTAGTCAGCTGATGCATCATTCCACTTTGGTCACTGGGGTTACAGTACTGCCCCCCCTTGATTAACAGTAGACAGAGTGGAACTTATGATTTTCAGAGATATGGGAAAGTTGTATGGATGCACATGACAACAGCCCTCTGAGACAGTTTTCCTCAATTTTTCTCTCTTATGCAAAATATGATCTGATCTTGGTCCTTTCTCCATAGCGTTCCGGTTGGCCAGGCCATTGCGACAGCTCGATTTTTGTGGTCAGAGAGATGTTTTTGTATGGATCTTGAGGAATGCTTTGGATCATTGTTCTGCTAGCAGATCCAGCAGTGACCCAGTTTTAGCTTCCTGGCAGAGAAGGCCACATTTTGCCCTCAAATGTTCTGGAACAGGACAAAGTTTGTGATTGTGTGTATCCTCACAAAGTCTTCAGGGCTTCTGGAAGCAAAGCTCCCAGAACACACAAGCAGCCATGTGTTTAGGATCCTATCTGCATCTGCATGTGGATCTGTGTGGCTGTGTGTCGTTTTTTTGATATGTCATACAATACACCAATCAGTCATAACATTTAAAAGCAGTGACGGGTAAGTTGATTAACATTGATCTTGTTACAATGGTACCTGTTGTGTAGTCAGATCTACCATCGCTTACTGTCATGTTCAAAGTAGGGGTGAATGTGGTAATTTTATTACTGTATTTAAAGTAATTTTCATGATACCATATGTTGTTATTCTTTGACATGCAGAGAAAATGCTTCAGCTTGGGCAGATTCTCAATTCTAAATTATAATTGTGACGTCTAGATGAAGGGGTTGGAACCAAAATATTAGGCATGTCTTGTGGGTGGTTCCCAGTATGGAGTGATGATTAAGCTATCAAAAGTGTTTCAAGGAAGAACAATGGTCATGGGCATCAAAGGCTCATTAATGCTATCTATGGAGATCCCACTGCACAACTTATAAGACTTTAAGGGTCTACTCCTAACATATTGACATGTCAGAGGTGGTTTGACAGCACAAGGGGGCCCACAAGTATATTATGCTGTGTTCCGATTGACCTCTAATGTTGTTGAAAGTAGGACACTTTTACTGGAATGCCCCCACAAACTGAATTTCCTGTTTGGAAAGTTGGGAGAATCCCAAGACGGATACATCTGAACAGTAGTAATAACAGTGTTGTGCAGTTTATTAGTACTTCTGTATGTTTGTGTCTAATTAAATCCAAAACACTTCTACCTGTGGACATGTTTCCATGGTGTTTGGATGCAAAAAATACAGCATAACACGTTATCAACTGGTATTTATCCTGCTAATCTGGGGCAATGCTAACAATGATTTTATGATTAAAATGGAACATATTTTTTTAGTTAGATTCACAGTTTACACACCACGTGTGACATCATTCCACCTTCGACTTCCAAGGTAAATGGAATGCAGCAGTAGGCATGTGGTTCACATAACTTCTCATGTCAAGGTAGATGTGTTCTCTTTTCCATTGTAATTGATGTGTGTACACTGGTAACTGCATCACAGAGACCCCTGTTGGCATATATGGATTTGTGTAGTCTCTCGTACTTTTCATAGTGTCCCTCTTTGAGATTATTACATTGCCATTATTTTAAAGAAAACAAAAGCAATTTGAGTGTATGGTGTCTGTGTTCGAAGGATCCTGTACAATCTACTGTTATCTCATTTCATCCCATAGCCATCTATAATTAATGGTAGTATTGTGGGTCTGCAGAAGAGGGTGGGCATATGAGAAAGGTGCCTAGAAGGATGCTGGCAAACATAAAATAGTCTAATAACCAGTGTCTGCATTGCAATGAGGTACCACGCCAGAGAAGCCTGCTAATAGTGGAGACGGTAAACATGCTGGTTATGCTAACTGTGTGTTAACTTTATTTGGCTTTCTGTTGTAGACTGATATTATGATGGATTTTATTAAGTGTTCTTATAGGTTTTAAAAACTCTGCTGGTCAGTGATGAGTCACTTAAGTTGTTGTTCATATTTTGTGGAATAAAACACTGAGTGTGTGGAATGCAAGCAACGTGCAACCTTGGACATACACCAAAGAAAAAAACACGGCACACATGCTGTGCTTTTGTGCATTTCAGACCATGAACGTTTCCTGACATTTAAAAAGACTTCATCGATTTCTGGTTCTTAACACTATAGTAAGTGAGCATAAGCATTTTCTACTCTTCCTGAATTACTTGTGTTTTTGCAGAAATTTAAATCACCCTCATGATAATTGTAATCCCAGAGTAGTCAGCTAGAGTATTGTCTGAATAGTCTTGACTGACTGTGCCACTAAAAGCTCTCAAATCTTTTCAGCTATGCAGTCATTATTTGACAAAACGTGATGTTTCACCGTTTCCACCATGCTGTGATGCTTTTAGGTAACACAGCTGGAAAGCAATTTCAGAGACTGTGAATAGGTGGGTAGGTGGTCTCCGTACCAAGGATATACCCATTAGGAGATTAGTTAGTTTTTGTTTGATGTGTGCCTTTTTTTCTCAATCCTAAAAGATAATTGCAAAAATGTTTTAGATTTGACAGATATTCAAACTAATTACAGTTTAACTATACAAATGGGAGTTAAATAAGGGTGTATGTAGTTCCAGTTTCTAGGTATTTTAAATGTTTGTGAATTGGCATTAAATAGTTATAGTGGTATACTGGTTTTAGGTATACCATGGTATGAAAATTAAATCATCATACAGTGTTTGCATACATTTGCTTAATGCTGGTATTAGGCATGTCACAATCATTTTATTGACTTGTTGTACAATAAATGGATCTATGGTGATATTGCTTATGTTTTTGTTAGCAGGGAGAGCCATTTAATGTGGTATGTCAACTTTGTAAAGCATTGTTTTTATTTTCATTGTTTTATTTATTAAAAACATAAAGTTGTATACCAGTGTCATCAGATCCTTAATAATTAAATGTTTATAACTCTTTAAAAAGGTGTAATGGTGTAAAATGGTGTATTATACTATCAATATCAGTGGCATAAATGACTTTATTGCAGTTATTTCAGAGATATATCATTCAAACAAAGAATCATGACTGACTGAACTGGTGTTTAATATAAAAATTCAACTGTAACAAGAAACAATCCCACCAATTTCTCTTTAGTGTCGGTCCCTGAAACTTGGCTCACTTAGGCCTGGATACGCTGGTATGCATTAGAACTGCTTTAGAAATTGCAAATATTATTGGTGGATGTCAGCAAGGGCCTCCTTTGTGTACCTCCTTATATACCTGTTTAGAAGAAGTGTCAACCATAAAGGTATGGTTGATGATTTTACAACCCTGGGGCACATTTTGGATGTTGGTGGTTGGGTCTTTGACCACCTTCCTTGTTGTGAATGGTGGCATTATTTACTTGGGTCTCTGGCAGTGCAGCTGTTCAGAGAGAAACATTTTGACCAGTATTTTCCATTTAAGTAAATTTAATTTTGAGCTGTTTGTTGGAGATATTTACTAGCTCGATCACATGTAGGTTAGACTTGGAACTAAACTGTGAAGGTGGTGTAGGAGCAAGAGCTTAGGCATGATTTTGATTAAAGTATCTTTATTGGGAAACAAGTAGTATGTAATGAAGGAATTGTGACTGCTGTTGTTGCTGTTTTTTTTTTTTTTTTTTTTTTTTTTTTTTTTTTTTTTTAATTAATTAATTTATTTATTTATTTATTTTTTTAACTGGATGGTATGAAATATCTTTGTCTGAGGAGATGCTGCACACATTCTGAGGTAAAACCTAAATCTAATTGACAAGATCTGAATTAATTTTATGATACGAATGAGTACAGCCTACAGTGATCCTTGGCAAGAAAGCCATTAGAGCTGGTTCTAGGCTTCTCGTGATTTATTGTCTTTGTGCAAGATTTTAAATGTCCATCTTTATCATATAACGGCAAAGCAAATGGCCTGAAGAAATTTTGACCACTTTATATATCATTTTTGACAATGCAATATATAATATTTCTGATATATATTGCAATCACCAAAATAATTAAGTAAACTTGTGTAAAATGTGTTTCATCTTTTCATCTTTCATTTTATTAGCAGGTTGATTCTTAAGTTAATTAAAAGAGTGAATATTTGTTTTAAAAAGGTCGTCTGTATCGTCTTCACTGTTAGTAAACAAATGCATAAAACAATCTGAGACAAAGTTTGTTTGTGTACAGGGGTTTGTGTCGGGTCCAATCCATATACATGGACTGGCAACATGAAACTGAGGCTCCTCCTTGATTCCTCATTAATACATTCATGGGAAACCTTACAGTGGGATGTTCATCGTGACCTATTCAGGAGCTAAATTAATTGTGACTGACTGGGAAAAATGTCCCCATATATACAGTGCCTTGCGAAAGTATTCGCCCTCTTTGGAATGTTTTATCTTTTGCCAATTCGTAACCTGGACTTAAAATGGATAATTTGAGGGTTTGCATCATTTCATTTACAAAACATGCTACAACTTTGAACTTTAGATTTTTTCTGTCTGTAATCACTTGGACAGAGCACACGTACAGAGAATGTTGTCATATTTGATGAAACTTTATTGGCATTGCAGATTGAAAAGCAGAAACACAAGGGAATTGCAGTTTAATTTCTTATTTTCACCACTTTCATATTTAGTCCTGAAATCTGTTGTTTCCAGTCCCATCATATTTTTCCTCATAACTGACCGTTTCTCTGACACCAGCATCATTAAATTGCTTGTTACTATGGTTATGGTGCTTTCGATTAGGAGGGAGAGTGAGAGGGAACAAATAAACTTGCTGCTGTCTAATGAGAGAAATCAAAGGTTACAGCTCTTCAGAATCAGGTTTACTTAAAGACTATTTTTGCTTCAAAGCTCAATGCTGGGGGGCTTTATACCCATCTAACCCACACTTGGCATTAAATATGGTGCCCCTAAGTTCATGTTCTGGCTTGCTCAATTGAGGATTGGACCTGGATTTCTGTAAAGCTGCTTTGTGACACACCTTTTTTTTTTATACAAGTCCATCTGTATTGTCTTCATTGCCAGTTAGCAAATGCATAAAACAACCTGAGACAATTTAAAAGTTGATGGCTACATAAAGAGTTGTTTGTGGTGATGTGACACTCCCTGTCCGTGTATTGGGATTGGGCTCAATCCAGGCATATTTTAATGGATTGGGTTTTGGCTTTATATTCTCAGTACTTAGTTTTAACCACAGTGTTTTGGAACCATTAATAGACATTTTCTCAGCCAGGGCAGCTGTCAGGAGCATCTCGCAAGGAAGTTTAGACCCAGCTGTGTGGAATGTGACTGTTTTGCAGTGGAATATAACAACATAATCTGAAGCTATATAAAACTATTATGCAAACAGTACAAACTATAGAAAACCCTGTCATAGGCTGTTCACTACTCTGTACATTTACATTTATGGCATTTAGCAGATGTCCTTATTCAGAGTGAATTTATGCTTTGCTGTTCACTTAGAAAATACCCCTAGCCTAGTAGAAGAGGTTTCTCACACTTAGATCCTGTCAAAAAACAAATGTCAAATTGGGGACTAACAAGATTCAGAATGAATATTTATGGTGTTAAATACTCTATACAGATGGGTCTTCAGTCTGCGTTTGAACGCAGTGAGGGACTCATCTGTTGAGATCCCCAGGGGAAGTTCATTCCACCATTTTGGTTGAATTTATACAATACAATTCAATTTATACAAAGTATTTATACAATAATTTACATCAATAATGTACAGACAACAACGAACATCAGTCCAGAGTGAGTAATACTATGTACACACACAAACCAGTTTGACTGCAGTGTTTTAAAGGCTCTGGGAGCTGAATGGTCAGTGAGGTCAGTCAGTCTGGATTATAAGATATTAACCACTATAAACCAGTAATTTTAAGAAAAGTTCAGAATTTCTCATTTTATAATGTTACTAAAATTTATTCACCATCGCTTTTCAGATGGTTTTATCTGGTCTGAGACGCAATAGATCAGTTAGCCTGCCCCTCCATCCCCTCCATTTTGAGGTGCACTGTAGGACGTTGTTAGGGGACGAATGTTCTGGCGTGTTACTGTAATGTGTACTTCGAGGTACTCTAGGAAATGGCTGAAACCCCCCTGTTAGTTTACTGAATGCGGAACTAACCAGGGTTGATATGAGACCCATCCTTTGTCTTGTGTGCACTTCAGTGTGTTTGTTAGCTGTGTGTGTTGGTGTGTGCCTGCTGTGGGACAGGACAGTTTGTGTACAGCAGGGAGGAGGGATCCGAGAGGCCTTGGGGAAGCACCAGTGCTGAGTTTCGCATTTTTTCTTGTCCCTCAGCAACATGAAACTGAGGCTCCTCCTTGATTCCACATTAATACTTTAATGGGAAACCTTACAATGAGATGTGCATCATGACCTTCTCAGCAAAATTAATTGTGACTGACAGTGAGAAAATCCCTGTATATGTTTACTCCAAATATTTATCACTTTCAGCAAAGGCTGTCATATTTGATAATTTTATTGGCATTGCAGATTGAACAGCAAAAACACATGGGAAAGGTAGAGTTTTATTTCTGATTTCCACCACTTATATGTGTATAAGTGAATATATGTGAATATATATGTGCTCCTGAAATCTTGTGTGTCCAATAAAATGCCCGTTACTCTGGTTATGGTGCTTTTGTTTAGGACAAGAGTTCACAACCCAAATTTAATCACTTCGGAGCCACTGAAGATTGCAGACTGATGATTATATAGCACCTGACAATAATGAAGCCCAGGCTGCAATCTCTTTGAATGGGGAGAAAACAAAATACTGGTAGTTTGAAACTGATGCTCAAACTACTCTTTCAGAAACTTTGAAACTAATAGTGAAAATTTTATAAAAACCTTAGTTTGTAGAATTTGGCTCAGTGATGCACAGAACATGTCTGGCTGCTGCACTTTGAATTTACCAGCAAGCTGGTTGGCATTTTTGATGAAGGGCAGGACTGTATTCAAAACCACCAAGCTGATTTGTTCTGTTTGTTGAAAGGTATGATTTTATCTGTAAATAGACGGCTCTGTATCTGCATGTTGCCAACCCCTGGTTTAGGAGGATAAGGTAGAATGTAGTGTAAACAAACATATATGCTGCTGTCCAATGAGAACTCAAAGTAGCAGCTCTTTAGATCTACTTAAAGATTATTTTGGGGGAAATCAGTTGTGTATTGGGACACCTGTACAATTGTTTCTTCTGAAATTAAAGGTAATAAACAAAAGCAGGATAAACTCTGAGTTACTGTCTCTTCTGCCAAGTGAAGGCTTTCTGCTAGATTTTGGAGCATTGTTGTGACGATTTAATTGCATTTAACAAGATTGTTAGTGATTGTTCCCAGCTCGTCCCAAAAAGGATTGGACAGAGCACTTTCGTTGCAGGGAACACTGCTCCACACCTAAGTGCTGGGGGGGCTATATACCCCTATAGCCCTCGCTTGGCATTAGGCACAATGCCAATAAGTATCCGCTTTAGAGAGTCCTGTTGGTAGTACAGGGAATAGATAAGCTGTGCATGTGAACATCTGTTTCAGAAATGGGTATATTGATATGGCTGAATGCATTCATTAGACATCTACATTTGCAAACCTTTGGACATGTAGCGGCCAGTTGTAGCCATTTTAACACGGAATAAGCTATATATAATATATATATATATATATATATATATATATATATATATGTGTGTGTGTATATGTGTATATATTTCTTTGGGAAATACTTCAGGTTTGAAGTAGCTGTTCACACAGTTGTCCTTGATGTCACTTGAAAAGTTAATACGAAAAGACAGAGGACAAATACAGGCCATATTTATAAAGATTAAATGAACAGACACATAAAACAGATTTGGGCCACTTTTACCTGCAGTCTCAACAAAACCTACAAACCAGCCTCCCTTATTTACATTTTTCAGTGTTTGTACTATATTTGCACTGGTTTCTTTTTTCTAATAAAAAGGTTGTCCAGTTCTGTTTGGCTTGTCTGATTACCTCCTCAAAATATTTTGTTAGATTACTCCATTAGTAAGTCTATGCAGCCTTTTTTGGGTTCCATAATGATGGTTCTCAGTTAAACATGATGGAATAGAATGGGTGGAAACATGACCCTGAATAACAGGGTATGTTAGCACAAGAGGAAAATAGACACCATGTTATTAAAATTTTGTGTAGGAGTGCCATCACATTTTTCATTTCTCAGTCCTGAAATGAACCACATCATTTACTTTAACAAGAGAAATATCATTTTAGCCTCACTGTTATTTATAAATAGTCTCAAGACTTATCTTTAGCAATCTTATTAACATTAAACTGTACTTAGAAAATGACTACTAGTAGTGTGCATTTTTCAGTATTACTTATTAATATCATACCAGTCATGGCATCCTATAGTTAAATAGGAAAAGCAGCTCTAATTTTAAGTCATATGTGTATGTACATGATTAAACTGTTGTTTGTAGACTACAGGTCATAGACCCAGCACTGCTTCGATTATAGTACTTCATTAAACCCACCTGATTTAGGCTAATTATCAGGGCCCTCATGAGTTGAGGTCTGACTGATGGAAGAAGGAAACAGTCTCTGCTGAGCCTGGTTAACCAGAACTATTTTCATACCTTTTAGATTGTATAGCCCTATTCAGGTTGGAATAGGTTCTCAGTTATTTCATCCCCAAATCAACGTGTAAAAAAATTCCATCATATTCTGTGGGGAAAAAAAAAGCTTTTCATGGCATTTCTCAGTACTGAGAATCTTGGGGAGGCTTTTGTTTTCTTGATACCTCTGATTGTTCAATTGTGTGTCAAACGTTCATAATATCTTCACACGCGGGTAAAATTATGGACAAACTGGCCATACACGTACTCCGTATTTAAGGGCTGTGCGTGAGAGGCTGGTTTATACCTATTGTGGACTTGGACACAGCACAGATTGTGCACTGTAGTGCCAAACTGCTGAACAGTCCTGATGGAACAGGGCTTATAAACAAATTCTTCATTTGTACTGAAATATTATTATGCAGTATGTCAGTATAAACAGTGTTACTTATTTCTATATGCAAGTATATAGTGGTTTACAAATTCTAGGAGATTTTTTTTGGGCTGATTATTTGTAAACCTAAGCTCACCACCTCCTACATGAACGCTTGAAACACATTGGCTTATTTCCAGGACTCTGTCACCCATAATTGCAATGTAAATAGCATTATTTGCTCTTTAATGGACCATCTGTCAGTGACCTATTTAAATAACAGTAAATCAAATAAAAAACACATCTAACGATGAGGCAACTGCAACACAAGTGAGCCAAAATGTAAATAAAAAAAAAAGTAACCAAATTATTTGTCTTTTTTCATACAGGTGTGGAACGAGACGGTATTTCAAAGGAACAGTGGTGGAGAAGCAAAAGCTTCTGCATCCATACATCACAAACCCCTGTTCTCAGGGGAAACCATCTCTGATAGGTGAGCTTCATGTTTTAAAGACTTTAACACCACATGGTCAGAGCAAGAATATAGAAACCTCACATTTAGTTCACAGACCTGGCTATTCTTGTCATGGTGTCAGGTGCACTAGGTGTAAGCCAATGCAAAACTGGTGTTTGCCGCTAGTATCTGCTCAGCCAGGTTTGATCAGAGAAGCATATCATATTTTTGTCTGCTTCCTCCTGAAATATGATCCGGTGGTAAATGTCTGGAATTATATTGGTATTCATTTACAGGGTTTTTATGAATTGCCTGGTACAGTATATCCCATCCAGTTTGGTTTTACCTCCATATAATTTAGGCATGATATGCTGCCAAATAGTATTTACATTTTGTCTACATGTTTTTAAAGATTACAGTGGGTTTCAAATCTGTAAATAAAAATATTGGTTTGACTTCAAATATCATTTTTTTTTCTGCTAGTTAATTTAAATTCTATAGTTTGGATTAGCCCCCCAGACCATAATGCCTGGGATTTTGGGACCCTAAGGCCAATGGCTTAACTTTAAAGTACGGTTATGAAGTTTTAATGTATAGGCATCCAAAGACCAGATTAGATTAAGGATGCACTGAAATGAATTTTTCGCTAATCTTGCTCACCATTGGCATAAAATATTTGCATAAATTAATTGGCCTAATTTAAAGGGTAAAACTTTGAAATTAGAGCTGATTTGGACCAGTTTCAGTCTGTGGTGGCATGTCTGCCTGAACAGTATCTGAACTGCATCACAGCAAGTTCTAATACCATTTATTTAGCTGGCAGGTGCTTTCGTTTGTTTTACGGATCATTATCTCCAGTAAATCATTTGATGACATGATTAGCTGCCCTGACTGGATGGCACATTTTGTCGGCCTGTTAGTTTGATTTATTTTTGCCTGTACATCCTAACAAGCTGATATTGTTTGTTAATAGGTAATTAAATGTGTTAAACCTGCTGAAATGGTTACTCCTAATGTCCTAGTTTCTGCTCAGAGCAGTAGTGAAGAAAATGATGTGTTCATCTGATATGTTAGTGTGATTGAAGATAGATCACAGACTTCTGGGTATTTTACAAAATCCTCCATAAAAGGAATGAATGACTGGTCCCTGCATGGAGAGAGAGATATCTTTAATATTTTAAGCGAGATTATTTTTTTTTATCTTCCATCTTTTACAGTTTAAAAGAGAAAGGGCTCAAGGCAAAATATTTTTTTTATTTGTTTATTTATTTATTTATCTCAGTTCTTCTTTGGAGAATTTTCCCATTCTTCCTGGCGAAGGCCTTTTAGTTCTGTGAGATCTAGCCCGAAATTGAGGCTTAAGCCTCTTCGTGGTATCCCATTGTGTATTTTGAGGTTTTCATGTATTTATTTATAGATTGTGTGATATTTGCTTTAAGAAATTCCTGCTATTTAATTGAATCTGTTGCTGTTTTTTGTGGTGATGATGATATATGAAAGGTTTTCTTCTGATGACTCTTCTTTAAATATCATGTTTGTGCAGATGTTGCCACAAAGTAGAGCAGTACACAACCACTCCAGATCTATCATACTTAAATAGGGTTTGAGCAGCCTTTTCTGAATATTTTCTTGCCCTCCAGACCCACTTGACCTCCACTGTTCCTGTGAACTACCATTATTTAATTACATTAGAAACTGAAGAATAGACTACCTGGAAATGTTTACGAGAGATACATATACATATACATATGAGATACATATACAGGGACCACAATTGTATGACCACAATCATATATTGCAATACTGTAAGCATATGTTGTTGTTTTTTTAATTTTCTACTCCTTTTATTACTACTTGATAGTAATATACCTTTATCCACTTAAATCACAAAGTAACTTAAAAGATGTTTATGAATTTCACCATGTATTGATTTAAATTTTTCTTCATGCCTGCAATTTTTGGCTTTTTGTCTGTATTTTTGAGAATGAATACTGTATTGTGAAACATATTGTGATACCTGTGTGTATCAATGTTGTTTTTTTTACACCCCAACTGTGAAGTTGTAGAAAACAACTTAACTTAATCATTCACTTACCTGTTCACAGTAACACTGTTTTGACTTCTGCGTGTCACTGTAGGACGTCTCTGAGCTGACTCATTTCCCTTTTTAAACGAACATAAATGGCGGACAAACCTGTTTATAAGCAAAGTAAATATTATATTAACTTCATATAAACTGCAGATTTCTAACCAACATGAATTGGACCCCTTGGTTGAGTCTTCTCCTCCAAAGTAAACCTCCATTTCTTTGTACTGGAAATATATTTTCCCATAGCTTTCAGCATTGTCTTTCACAGAGGAGTTTACATGTTTGTGGGATGTGTGTGATTCAAGCCTTTGGATTCTGTGACTCAGCCTTACAGTTAGATGTCATTTGTTTGCATGAATTTTACTTCTGTTTCTCGAAGCAGTTATGAACAGGCTAAGAACAGAGATGATGTTGGTCTAACATGTGGAAGATCTCGCTGTTAACAGATGAGTAGAACCGGGTATGTTTGAGCAGGGATATTTAACTGTGACTGTTGTGTTAGATTTACTGTACAGCTTAATTAGAATAGTGATGTATTTGGGAGTGCTTGTTTCAAAAGCACTCTGGTGGTTGTGCATTGGGACCTGGTTTGTACAAGAATAAACCTTTACTAGACTGTGTTTGAACTGGACAAACAAACTAACAACCTAAATAAAAATGACTAAATTCACAGTTTAAATAAAATACATTATTAAAATCTGTCAAGTAGTGGTGCATGTTAACTAGGTCTAAACATTGTAACAGTGTATGATTGTTTAAAAATATTTTCCTTGTTTCTGTGTCCTCTTTGTCAGCTTCTCTTACCATAGAGGAGCACTTTGTAGATCAATAATTACAGATTGTAGTCCATCTGTTTCTTTGCATACTTTATTAGCCTCCTTTCACCCTGATTGTCAGTGCTCTACAAGACCACCACAGAGCAGGTATTATGGGGATGGTGGTTCATTCTCAGCACTGCAGTGACACTGACGTGATGGTGGTGTGGTTGTATGTGGTGGTACATGTGGATCAGACACAGCAATGCTGCTGGAGTGTTTAAATCCAATTTATCCAATTATTGTCCACACCGTGAGATGTAAAGTCACGTTGTCCACAGGTCGCTGTTGGCTAGATTTTTCTGGTGGGTGGACTGTTCTCAGTTCAGCAGCAACAGTGAGGGGTTTAAACACTTCAGCAGCACTGCTGTGTCTGACCCACTTGTACCAGCACAACACATACTAACACACCACCACCACACGAGTGGTCACGAGAATGACCCAGCACACCCAATATCTGCTCTTTGTTGGTCTTGTGGGTCCTGATAATTAAAGATCAGGGTGAAAGGAGGATAAAGAGGATAAAAGTATGCAGAGAAACAGATGGACTACAGTCTAATTATAGAACTACAAAGTGTTCCTGTGTGGTCAGAGGAGCTGATAAAATGGACAGTGAATGTAGCTGAAAGGATACATAATGTTACAGTTGGTCAGTGGGTATTTTTACTGGACATAGAAATTCTAAGGTCAGTTGTACTCATGGCATTCGTTGGCTGCTGCATCGCCTTTAATGGGGCCCGTGCTTAGACAGTTGGGCCACTTGAGTCAAGTGTTGTTGAGAAAGTTCATCTTCACCGCTCATCTTCATGCGGTTCTTCAGAGGAATGAGGAACCTTTTAGCCACACAACCCATTAAAGCATTTGAATGGCTCTTTGAGTTGCTGTGGTTGTATATAAAGTCATTGCCTTTATTAAATAAACTTTATGATCATTTTAAAGAACCTTTTTTAATGTTACTAACAGTTATTAATGTTGATCCTGCATGTTGTACATTATTCTGTGTTGCTGTTCTTGCACTGTTTGCTGCGTTTTGGAAGCCTTTGTGCCAAGATAGAAGGTGAATGAGTGAAGCCGTTCTGGTGATTGTAATTAAATGATGCACGAAGATTGCAGATTGGATGGGTTTCAGCATGCAGTCCTTAAACACTGTTCATGTTCTTTAGTTTTCCACAATCATTTAGTTTGAATCCGTAATAACTGCCTCTGGATGGCTGTAGTGATTAGAAACAGGATCCATGTTGGTATATTTATTTTCTTTCTTTTTAGTCCAAAACCAATCAAGTGCCAAGTGGAATACATTCAGAGTAAAGCTTTCAGGAAGCATTCTGGAAAATAGGCTAGACTCCTTAACATTTTTACCACTTTGAACAAAACAGTTCTATCTGCACTGTAAGTGGTTTTGAGATATTGCGTTTTAAAGTTTTTATAGTGACATTGCCATTTATGGAAATACAGACTTTTGTTTTTGGTTGAAGACTCTAAAAGTTAAACACCTCACATAACGTAAACAAACGTTAAACAATCTCCAATTGTTGGCGAACACCTTCGGTAAATAGTTTCCTATTTGCTCATTTAGCTAATTTGGTCGGGCCGTCTTGGTTCATAATGCTACTGAATACACACTTAATATGGATTGTCACACTGGTGCTCCAAAATGAAAATTCACTTTAAAAGCTGAGGGGCAAATGTGAGTATTTTGATTATATTATAGGTCCCTGCAGAGTAATTGACATTTATGTCTTATTTTTTGTTTCTGGCAACTATCTGCAATTCACAGCGTTAATCCCATGTGTAGCATTGCGAAAAACAACCCTGTGACCTACACAAATCCCAGAAAAAGTCTAATATTTAAACGTGAAATATTGTGACAAAGCAGACAGCATTCAGTCAGAAAGTGGCGGGGTATTGGCCCTGTACTGTGTATCGTACTAATACTGTAACAACATGTTTGCATTCTTATAATGTAATAATCAGTTTTATTAAATCACGTTTGATGTTCATATTATGTAGTAGTAGTTGTTGCTCTTTTCTATTATTGTAAATTTACTGACATTAGGGTCTGTTTGGTGGATAAACTTTAGATGTTGAATTTTCTTTTCTGCTGAAACTTCAAAAAGGCTTTGTGTCATTCCCTGATTAATTCCAAGTTCTGTGATGACTCTGGCTTTTCACAGGCCTGTAAATGGCTGTTTGCTTTGTAGAATAATGTGAACAGCTTTACTCTCCATGTCTGCTCTGCCTGGATTTCAACCCGAAAGGATCGGCTTGGCCAAAAATAGGAATGCGGAATGTTCCTCATCTGGATCTCAGTTGAGAAAATCCCGCCCACCTGCTGCTAGGCCGTTTCCATGGCAACACATGAGTCCAGATTTTTCAAGCCTTGTCCCCAGGTAAACCAAAAACGGAAGAAACCGTCTTGGTTTTAAAAAAAAAAACAAAAAAAAAAAAACCCAACAACTTCTGAAAGCGTCCCGAGACGAGGGCTTAGGGTTTTAGAAGGAGTCTAAAGTGGAACATTTAGTGAAGACTGTTTAATGTGCTTACGGGTGCAAAGCCACTGCAGGACCTCTGTAAGCTTACAGTTCATCTTTACCTGGGATTTGGTTTTGTTATTTACATCGTCTTATATTGTCACTTTTTTATGCAGGTCCACAGATGCTGTTGGCTTTATCATACTAGGTCATTCCTTTCTGTTGAACGGTGTGTTATGCATTCCGTGCATTCACGTCCTACCTTTGTGCCTTAGGAGCCAGTAAGAACATCTCTGAAGGCCTTGTTCTGAATGTAAGCAGTCTCTACTACCATATCCCACACATCTCCCACCATATTGCTGTTACACTATGTTTTACTCATCATGCAGTTAAGTAGTGCACTGTAAAAGCCAATAATTTGAAACAGTTGTTTTCTACACTTCACGCCTGTGTTGTAGCAGCTCTGCTTCTGGAGTGAGCTTTTGTGCAGTGCTGCAGGGTTCCTAGGCCCCATTTGATGAGATTTAAATTAATTCTGCCTCGATCCCAAATTCACCCCCCTGCTGCGCTGCACAGTATTAACAAGGCTCAGTCTCCGCCCCCTCACACAGCAGTTCTGCAGCAACATCCTCCCGTGGAAGGATGCGGTCCAGCCAGTGGAAAAGCACAACGTTTGGCTTCTTCCTCTCTCTGGCTCCCACGATCACATTTATATAACAATGATTTCAGTGTGTATCAGATCTGGATGGTAAGAGTGTAGTAAATATGATCCATAATAGGGAAGGAGTGGTGGTACTCTAATAGTAATCTGGTTGTTTTGAGCTGTGTATAGAGTTTTTATGCTAAATTGAGGTGGATGAACAGCAGGAACGTGTATTTAATGTTGTGCTTCTGGTTTATTGTGAACAGGGCTGAAACACTGTGTATATGTTGCTCACAATTTGCCTGCACAGTTTAACGAAACGTACGAAGGAACAGACCGATCTTTGGGAAGCAATATTTTAACCATCTTAACCACCATTGAGTGCAGTATTAATGTTTGATAACTGTGTCATCATTACTCTTCTTGGTGATGTTATGTGAACACTATTGATTGTTCTGGTAAACAGTCAGTTTATGTGTTGGAAACAGGAAATTGGGCAAGCGTTATGATCTGAGACTCTTTGATTGCCTAATTGTAATGGCTGATATGCAGTGGTTAGTACCTACTGAAAGTCCTGTACAGTTGCAGGAAACAAGTGAAATAAAATGTCTGTCACTTTTGTATACAAACACAATTTAAATAAATTAATTTACACAAAATGTAGAATTTGTTCCTGTTTTTTTTCTAGGCACATTGAGTAAATATCCACAGTGCAGGCTAGAAAAACTATGTGAAGCATTATTTTCTTCTGTAAAATGTTAAACTGTAAAATTCCTCAATAATCACAAGGTGTTCAAGGTCTGAGGCAGTAAAGCAGCCCCAAACCATTGTGCTTCCTCCAACATGCTTCACATTCACATTGAGGCTTTGGTTTTGGTATGCAGTGTTGTTTTTTTTTTTTTTTTCCCCCATCCAAACATTTGTATTTGGGCTAGAAAGTTCCACTTTTGTCTCATTTGTCACATTTTCCAGAGAACCATTGTGAAACATCCAGGTGATCTTGAACAAAGCCACAGTGTATGTTTTTTGGTATGTTTTTGTTTGTTTGTTTGTTTGTTTGTTTTTTTGTTTTTTTTTGGAGAGCAGTGGGTTCCTTTGTGGCATCTTTCCATGAACACCATTACTGTTCAGTGTTTTCCTAAAAGTGGTCAAGTGAACAATGGTTTCTTGCTGTTTGTAGAGTCTTTGTAGGTTTTGGAGTTCTTTTATCTTTTAGCATTGTGAACTTAGGCAGTATTAGAATAAGCAACCCTGTGTAATTGTTCAAGCTTGTTTAACACATTTAACAGAACAGTTTTTCCTGCTGATTAAATTATTTTTGTTCCTTTCTTTGCAAAGTTGTCTTTAAAAGAAACAAATAGATATTGTTCCAGGGTGGTTCTCCTGGAGTGAGTTGAGGTTGAGATGCGAGATGACTGTGGGCTTATACATATTTCATTAGTCTTCACTATACTGAGATTCACTTAGGTCATTACAAGCCAGAGGAAGGCATTGGACACTGGACCACCATACAAACCTGGCACATGCTTTTTTTTTTCATACCTCTGCCAGTCACCTCCATTCCCCACTAATTAAAACCTGTAATGATCCTTTTAATGCATAGCTGTGATGCAGGACAAGTGCTTCTCAGTGTCTATGTGCAGTTGCTATAACTACAGCATAGAAATGAAGCTAGCTTAAATTTTTAATGAAGCCCAGCTCAGGCTAGGACTGGACAGACATAGTACTTCTCTACAGGTCCAGTCCAGAGTTGTGAGCATATACTAGTGAAGTATTCTGTGATCTGTACAAAAAGATTGTCCTGTTAAAATTCTTTAAATGATTAGGTAGTTTAGCATTTGTTGAACTGAAGTGCTCTAAAGCATCATAAGGTTTAAATATGAATCTAATGATTGCAAGTTTACAGTCAGTCAGTGGAGTATTCCGAGTGGAGAATTCGGAGAGACCAAACTTTAAGAAAACCTTTTCAGAGCTAGAGCTACTGTTGTCATTCGTATCAGTATAAGAACTGTATCTGCTGGAGTAAGATTTTAGTTCAGGGTAAAAATGTTTTAATTTTAATGCAGGTTTAAGGTATATAAAGTCCATCAACTTGGCTAGAAATGGAGTCTCAAAGCTTCTTATGTCACATTTGTTGAGCAACAAATTCTGGCTATAAGAGTACAGCTTGAATCCAGTAACTAGCTCTATCTATCTATTCTATTTAGATGCTTGTATATGTTGTTTTTAAAGCAAATGTCAGGAATAGCACAAAAGAAGTGTTAGCAAGCTAACAGTCTAATTTGCTATAGAGGTATGGCAACTGTATTGTGCTGTACTCTAATGCAGGTAAAGCAGTGATGGCCTGGAATATCCTACCTGTATCCTACCATCACTGAGCTTTCGCCACCTTTCAGAAGCCAAGCCAGTGTTTATCTTGATTTTAGGATGGTCTCTGTCACACTCTCCTTTGTCTTGCCAGCTCTCATCAGTTGAAATTCTGTATTTCCTTGGTTTGACGGTGGGTGAATGAACAGATGAAGACTGGATTAGCTGATCTGATATCACCACTCAGTTTTTGGAAATAACATTAGACATTGCAGAAATGGTCACATCAGCACACTGATACCATGTATCTCTCCCCATTCAGAAATGTTAATGATAACCATTTTAATTAATAAATTGAAATATGGTCAGCGTATGCTTGTGTATGGTCAACACATTGAAATATTTTGGTCCTATGGTTAAATTTTGAATTTCAGTGTCCGGCCCAATTTCTGCATTTTGAGCACTATTCAGTCATTATTTTTGTTTTCTTGAATATTTTTTTTCCAATGTAACTGATAGGGCTGACTGTTTCCACAATAATTCATTTTTGGATGTGTAAATTACAGCATAAGAACATATTAATCCCTCCCTGTTTACATTGGTTGCTCCAGTGTAATATCAAGGTAGTGGTTTGTAGTGATATTTCAAAACCATTTAACAACTCGTGTTTGTCAAAATTATGTGTTTCAGGTTCTGTTCTAATGTGTGATCATAACCATATTTGCCCGTATAGCTCATGTGTCTTCCTTTTCTCCTGTCTTCTTAGATCGTGTGGCCTGGGATGCAGTCTCATGAAGCCGGCCACTGCAGCTGACATTAAACGTCAGCACATATATTCACCTTTCATCTTCAGACAAAGATCCAATCATCATTTACCAACGGTCCTCCATCAAGGTTGTACTGTCACGGTTCCAGACTAGGTCATGGCTAGTCGAAGAAAATCCACAACGCCCTGCATGATCCGGCCAAGTGATTTGGTGGAACAGGATGATACCGAAGACTGTGTGGACAGCACAGTGGAGAACGGATCCTCACATGTGCCTACCAGTGAGAAATGGACTGACAAAAAGAATCTTGTAAACACTACGCAGGAGGTAACCGAGCCGGAGAAGCCTGAGGCACAAATTCGGCCACAGAAGAAAGTGCAGGGGGGCTACGAGTGCAAGTACTGTACTTTCTCCACACAGAACCTTAATGAATTCAAAGACCATGTGGATTCCAACCATCCTAATGTCATTCTCAACCCTTTATACCTATGCGCAGTCTGCAACTTTAACACAAAGAAGTTTGACACGTTAACTGAACACAATGAGAAGTGCCATCCTGGAGAGAGCAATTTCAAATTCAAAAGGATCAAGCTCAACAATCAGACCATCCTGGAGCAGACCATTGAAGGTTCAAACTGTGCAGTGATTTATGATGCAACCAGTCCTCAGTCTGCAGAAGACCTGTCTACTTTTCCTCTGAGTAAATCCTTATCAGTGAAGACAGGTAGGCCAAAATTTGATGGCAAGCGATCACTAGTAGACTGTCAGATGGATAAACTTACACCAGAATTACAGAAAAAACAGATCACTGCAGTGAACGTGAATGGAACAGTGTTGATCCCAGATACCACGCTCAAAGATGGACACTCTCACATAATGCCATCCCTACAGCGCCCCCCCAACTACAGCTTAGTACCAAAAATTGCTGTTCCTCTAAACACTGCAAAATACAATGCATCCCTGGATGGCAACCTCACACTAATCACTTCCTTTAATAAGTTCCCGTACCCAACCCAGGCTGAACTCTCCTGGCTCACTGCAGCTTCTAAACACCCAGAAGAACAAATCAAAGTCTGGTTCACGACACAAAGGCTAAAACAAGGCATCAGCTGGTCCCCGGAGGAGGTTGAAGAGGCACGCAAGAAAATGTTCAATGGAACAATTCAACCTGTTCAACAAGCATTTACGGTCTTGCCTGCTCAGTTAACCCAGTCCACGAAAACTTCGCAGTCACTTATTCAAACCGTCCCTTGCCATGTTCTTGGACAGTCCAGCTTGGTGTTGACACCAGTTGCAAATGGTTCCACGGCTACTTGTGCTCCCCTTGCACTAACGGTTGCAAATCAAACAGCACAGGCTGTTAAGAGACCTCTCTCGGCCTCTGTGGTTGCCCCTGACGTAAAGCGGCCTTCAATAATCCAAACTGTTCAGACGACTTCTAAATCTGCCTCCCCTACACCCAGCCTTTCTTCAGATTGCAAAAAAACTCCAGAGCAGATTAGAGAGCTCACAGCCAGCTATACCCAGTGCCAGTTCCCTGACGACGAAGAAGTGTACCGTCTTATCGAGACGACCGGCCTTTCCTGGGGAGAGATAAAAAAGTGGTTCAGTGATCAGCGGCATGGAAATCATAGGGCAGGGCAATTGATAAAGAATGACCTTCCATTAAAGGAAAACCAGCCCCAGAAGCCTGTGGCCACACAGTTCCCCCTTCTGGAAAGAGTAAAGGGCAAATCATCTGAGCAAATGAAAATGTTGGAGGAGTGTTTCCAGCGGAATAGCTTGCCAACGCAGACTGAGATTGAAAACCTAGTGGCTGACACCAGGCTGTCCAAAACGGAGATTGATGGGTGGTTCACAGAGCGCCGTGCTCTACGGGATAACCTCGAGCAGGCCTTGTACAACTCCATGGGCTCCAAAAGACTAGACAGAGGAACTCTGAATGGAGTTCATGAGCAGGAGGCTCGAGCCAGGTCATCTCCCCTTCCCCTTCTAACCACATCTGTGTGCCCTGAAATCGACATGAACTCTCTTGGCCTTCTTAAAGAGGTTTTCTCCCAGACGCAGTGGCCATCACCAGAGGAATATAATCAGCTGGAACTCCAGACAGGGCTGGCTCGCACAGAAATTGTACGTTGGTTCAAGGACAACCGATCTGCCCTGAAGAACGGGTCCTTGGAATGGATGGAGCAGTTTCAGAATCTGAGCAACAAAAAGCACAACGGCCAAAACAGCTCATCAATAATAGAGCCAGCCCAGAGTGTTTTACAGCGACATTTCCAGGATACAAACATACTAAAAGGAGAGTCTGTAGAGAAGCTGGCAGAGCGATCAAAGCTCACCAACCAGGACATAGTGAATTGGTTTACCAGTAAACTGGGTCACAGCATGCCGGACATCAGCAAGAGCAAGGACCAACACGGACAGGCAAGTGCGGACAATGGGAGATGGGTTAAGGTTTCCATGGTTGCTGAAAATGAAAGAAAAGATTTTGAGGCACAGAGAGTGGCTCCAGACCTTGAAGTGCTGACAGCAGAACACGTAGTGACTGGATGAACCAAGAAAGGTAGCCCACTTAGTGTAGTACTGTAATTGCTGTACTTTTTTCCAATATACAGTCATATGAAAAGGTTAGGACACCCTGTGACACCTTATGACCCCTTTGACTTTAACATATATAAACATATGGACATTTAATCCTCATTTTAACTATATTGAGGGACAGAAGTGATATAATTAAACATACAGAACTGAAGAAGTGTCATAATATTTGTAGAATGTAATTATTAGAAATGTAATTTCTTTGTGAGGGTAAGGTTATGACACTCCTTTATTACTACTTAAAAAAATTAATACCTAAAATTTGAATCACAGGCTATTTTATTTCAGACTCTGACATCAGTGTCGCGCGCTTGATTGAGGTGAATGGTATCAACATGGTGAGGTCCAAAGAGCTCTCTCTCAGACCTTCTGAAAGGTTATAGATGCATATGGGTCTAGGAAGGGATTTTACAAAGCTCAAAAAAGTTTGAAATCAGCCATTCCACTGTCCACAAAATTATTTACAAGTGGAGAAGATCTGAGTACAGGAACTTACCAACTGTGATACCACATCTCATGATTAAATGTCCATATGTTACTGTTAAAAAATATGTATACATACATACTGTATGTATATGTATGCATGCATGCCTAGAGAGCACTCATCCACTGTTAAGATGTATTCTGTAAATTCTACATCTCATCTCAATCATGATCAGTATCCATTGGCTATTTTTATCTCTTTTTATCTGTTTTTTTCAGGACAAAACAGGAGCTGCTATGACTAACCCTAAAGGGGAAAAAAAAATAATCGCATTGACATATTTGGAACCAATGATCTCATGCCCAGACTCTGACATTATCAGAGAGAACGACGAAGAGAGTACATGAAGCACTGGCCCGGGACTGACCATGGAGTGCCAAAGTCAGACTGCTATGTTATTACTAGGGTGTTTTATTTTTTTTATTTTTTTTTAATTTTAGAAAAAGGGCCCTTGTAAATATTTTTTCCACAGATTTGTAAAGTTTTCTGAGGATGAGCTTTGTTACATTTATAATACGGTAGGTGTCCCCAAGCCATTTTACTTAACCCTGTCAATGGAATATTTAGTCTTTTGTCAAGGGGTGGTAAATAGATTCACCTGCTGATAAGCGTGGTCATGAAGGCACTTAATATTTCAAGTGGACAAAGACAAGCGGTGCTCTTTTGACAACCATCTCATTCCTGAAACGAGGTGATATTATGGACTTTTCTTTGGACCATAAAAACATTGCCTGCAGTCTTATACTGTACTTCAACCACCAGGAGGACAGATCCACATGGTGGACATAAAAAAACTGGATTCAGTGCCGAGATGCACAGAACATGTAACTCATCTTTGCAATATTACGATCACAGCAGAATCGTGTTGGCTGGCTTTTTATGGTTTTTAAGGCATAGATCAATTTCGGCATCTCAGCTGTGGCCTGCTTCCCAACAGCTCAGTGTATTCCTTTCCCCTCTTGCCACTGCTCTAGTGTCATGTTCAGACATGTATCAGGAAAACTGTATTGCTATTGAGAATCATGCTTGCTCTTTCTTAAAGGAAAAACAGTCTGCTGTAACTCAATAAAACACAACCGAGCGAAAGGCCGTTCAATGTTCAAAGGTTTTCCTCTGTATAAATCATTCTTGTAGTCGTTCATTCTGTCAGCCAGTGTTTTTCAACTCTAGCCCTGGAAGCAGCCCTGCACATTAATATCCGACTTTAACACACACCCTGCAACTCTTAAGGGCTTGTTAATTAGTTGATTGTTGTATTGGGAGCATGGAAAGCTCTAAAATATGCAGGGTAGGGGTACCTCATGGACCTGAAACATTTACTTTAGGTCTGTGGTGGGAGTCAGTAATTAATTTAAACCAGGGGTGACCAACCCTGCTCCTGGAGAGAGCTACTTTAGATTCAACCCTTATCCACCCCACCCGATGAAGCAATCTTGATTGGCTGAATGGTGTGTGTTGTATTTGAAACCTGCAGGAAGGTGGATCTCCAGGATTGCTGATGTCCAGGATTGTGGACTCTTGAGCTAAACACTGAGCTTATCTTTGCAACTGCATTGACAGGTAAACAGAACATTAGTAAGATTTTTATTTGATTTCCTGTTTTAAAAAAAGATATTTGGCAACATGTTGCCATATGAGTAACAATGCTGCTTTACAATTGTTTACCATCTTCACTGTAGGCAATTTTTTCAATCATTTTTAATTTTCTCAAAGAGAAAAAAAGAATGACAGTTGATTGATTCTATGCCAAAACAGTCACATCCAATCAAACAGGTACAGCGTACAGTAAAGTCTTCCATCTATAGTCACAAATGTTGCAGTCCTGGAAAGCAATAACATTGAAAAATGTAAGTTTCACAACCCTAGTCTTGGAGGCACCCCTACCCAGCACATTTTTGTGGGAACATGGAAAGCTCTAAAATATGCAGTGCAGGAGTGCCTCCAGGACCAGAATTGAGAAACACTGCTCTAATGCAGCAATTCTTAAAATGGACCTAAGGGACCCGTTTTTTTTTTCTCTGCATTCTCCCAACACACCTGTAACAAGGGAATACAGTGTGCATGGATTCATTCAGATGTTTTGGGAGTAGGGCTGGGCGATATCAATATTTATATCTATATCAGAACGTAAACAGAGCAATATACAGAATGAGATGTGTTTCAAAGTTTTAAATCATTTTCAATCTTGAATTTTTTTTTCTGCTCCCTTGCTCTGCCCCAACACACATTCACATACACACGTCAAAGAGGGACATAAGACAACTTGGTGTGTATAAGTAAGAAATGAAGTCCAAATTTCAATGATTAAATATTGTTAGAGGTAAAGAATTTCATGGGGAATTGGGATACAGGATACAGAGACTTTCAGGACTGAAACCGGACTTACCTACTGCATTGCAAAGAATTTGCAGAGTGGTTCATAGACCAGTTACATTACAGCAATGTTCCCAGGTAGTATTTTAAGGCAATCATGACTTCAGTATTCTAGTTTCTGAACTGCAGCTTGACTGAAAATTGCAAATCGTTTGCCCAAACCATGCATGGCATCATATGCAAGCTCTATTACAGTAAATTGTCATGTTTTATGTTGGCGTTTGGATACTTTGTGACTCATATTTCTGTGACGCTCCAAATTCTTATTTAGGACGTAAACTCGTCCATAAAGATTGATCAAAATCTGTGTGTTTAGGAGAAAGATTAAAATAACTTAACTTAAATCTTGAATAAATCTGACTAATAAAATTAGTTACATTTTAAGACTTGCACACTTTCAGTGACTTAACAAGAACAGGTTACTGAACAATCAACATGACAATCAAACAAAAAAAACCAACCAATTTTTCAGTTAAAACGTAACATGAAGCCTGCATACAGTGCTTGTGTGTGTGCTCCTGTTTTATTCTTGGGGTGGAAAACAATTCAGATGAGACTTGTCTTCTGGCCATCTCAGTACAAGCTCTGCTTAAGCACCTATTTTCGCAACGCTGCTCACTGCACACAGAGAGCCTCAATTACAGCATGACATACGATATCACATCAAGAGCAGAAAGGTCAATAAGCACGCTGATGTGATGCTGTGAAGGTGTTCTGTGTTAACTCTTCATTTGGGAACAGAGATACAAAAACTAAACCAAAGAAAACAAAAACATATAAAACTTGTTCTGCAGCATCGATGTTTCAGTATGCGCCCAAGTAAGCATCAGTGTCCATAGAGGCTCTGTAGAAGACACATCCTCAATCATCCCCAAGCCGAAAGCCTTGACCCCAGTTGTGACGTCCGCCGCCGCCGCCTCCTCCTCCTCCTCCTCCGCCACCTCCTCCTGCCTGCTCTTGAGGTGTATGTCTCCTGGTGGGTGGTACACCAAATCCAGATACCCCGCCTCGACGGTTAGGAAACCACCGGTAGCTGTACGTAAAAGACACCAAACAAATGGTTTTCATTATGTTCCAAGTTATGTCCATGCTAGTTGTAAAGTGCTTTTACAAGGCATGGTAGGTGACTAGGCAGGTTATTTCGCACCGTGGGGCTGGTCAGTTCAGCCAGAATAAAGTCACGCCTGTCTGGTAGGAGAAAGGTGATGCCTCTTCCTACTGGACAGGCCACAAAAGTTAGGTTTAGGTTTTCTGCATAAATAGGAACCCCTACTTTGTGAAATACCTCGCAGGCAAAACATCTGAAGATGTGATGCCACAGTAGACAAAATAGTGAGCAGAAATCGTGAATTAGTGTTTAAATTTTTGTCAGTGTGCACAAATATTTAACATGCATGCTCCTGAACCTCATTTCCAAATCAATAGTCCAGCTTGAGAAATATTAAGAATGCAGCCAGTTTGCATCACTTGCCATGCAAAATAATCATTGTGATGTATTTAGTCATGGAGTCTGAGTGGCTACAATGAAGAAGCATCAAGTGATACCAAAAGGGCAGTGTTGAACAAAATTTACTGAAAAGAATACATTTCTGTGTTTCTGTGTTTTCCCCAACATGTTAAATGTCTAACCACATTAAGACCTTTTAATTACACCAGGGTCTGTAAAGGGGGCATTTACATCTGTGTAAAGTCATAATTGACAGATTTTGGATAATGCAGTTCAAGGAGATATTGCTGGTATGAACTCAGCCCTCATGTTGGCATAATTCCCCCCCAACAAATCAGAGTTGGAATTCTAACATCAAATTCCCTTTGCATTCAGAGAGGTGGAATGTCATTGTGTATTCTGACACTACCAGCCCCAATTACATCCACGATATTCTATTCCAAACTTTCCAAGCTCGACAAAACAATGCATCTACTAGAGATGAACTAGTAGTGTAAATGTTTGTCCTGCAAATGTTTGTTCATGTATACAAATTTGGCACAGTTGACGAGGACCGTCCCAGTGCACCAAAGGCCAGTTAACAGTTTGTTGTATCTTCAAGACAAAGCACAAGGACAACAGAACATTCTATTGCTGGGCAACAGCAACCCCACACAAGTGCACCCTAATGACCGTCATTCTTTGTTTCTCAGTAAAAACATAGTGGTGCCACAACAAACAGTAACGGGACCAGCATGAGTCAACGTAGCACACGAGAGGCCAACCTTAAAGGAATACTGCACAATATTCCAACTTCATCTCTCTCTGCTATGTCTCGGTCACAGTTTATGTGAGTCTTTTCTATCACATATACACACTATGTATGTGGAAATGTGCTGAAACTACGTTTTTGTTGTAAATGACTGAATATGAAAGGGAGAGAACTCACAGGAACTGTGGAGTGGAGAGGAAGGATCTGCCACCCAGGTCCATTGGGTATTTGAACATGAGGAAGAAGTAGAAGTGACCCACTAAATTCCCAATCAGCTCATTCACAACTCTGAAAAAGGAAGATTGTGATGAAACCTGCAGTGCAGTCAGTGCAAATTTTAACTTTGTTAAAAATGAATGTTAGAAGTTACTCAGGCCTGAATACAGTAAGGCAATTTTGCTGTTTGTTATTAATATAAAACAGCATGGATAGACCCTGAACAATTGGAGCAGATATTGAAAATTCAGGTTCTATAAACTACAAATAAGCCATACCATGTTCTAAATTACACCAATTTGTGTGAAACACAAGATCTAGATGTGTTTTGAGAGGGTGTATGGGTGTGTTAGTGGAGATGAAATTGGTGTCAGTCTAAATCCTGTGCTGTTTGTCTAGCAGCTCCTGTTCTCCACAAATTCTGAATATCAAACAAGTGTTGTGATAGTGTTTTTCGCTTTTTGGGTTGAATACCCCTGAGTTTCCCTCTGATCTCCATTTGCCACATCTGTAGTGCACTATTAATAGCCATGGATAATACTGTATAAAGTGTTTTCTCTCACAGAAACATCTGATTCAACATCTGTTGAATTCAAATATAAGACAGCAGCCCATAGGTTTCTACTGAGCAACATTACTGTCAACATCAATCACCACGGACAGCATTAGAGTAATGAAGATTAAAAGTAAACCATGAACTGGTTTCTTGTATGTATTAACCAACAGGTTAAGATTAACAATATTTGCAGATTTTAAAGAGGACAAACCTCCACTTTCCTTTCACAAAAAAGATTTATGCCCTATGCTCATTTCATTTCATTGCCCTGCGAAAACAATCACAGAGTATGTTTTTGTTTGAGTTTGATGGTTTAGCTGGTCTACAAACCTAACCTAGAAAACAGGAAATAAGTCACTGAACAGGGTGTGGAGGTTGGCGTTACTGTATCCAGGTCTGCGTTTTACAACACACTGACATCTGACACTCAAATTGAAAAGGTTCCTTACGAGCCACCGATGATGTAGTTGAATCCCAGAATGACCCAGGGAAGGTAACAAGCCTATAAATGGTGAGACGAGCAATAGTGAGATGAATGGACTTCACTGTAGCTGTCAAAGGAGAGAAAAGCTCAGAATGGCTCCTGTAATGATTCCTACCTTGAATCTGGTACCAAACCAGAAGGACACAATCATATCTCGATTCAGCTGGGCCCACACATACAGGACTGACATGATCAGGGGGATCATGAGGAGCTAACATCGAAAAAAGAAGAGAAAAAACATATCAATAACACAACTCTATATACTCATACAGTTTACACAGTGGGATTTCTCAATTTAACCACAATCCTAGTCAATCGTTTACAGCAGAAAAAGATCTGAGGAGCTTTTTGTTTCTTTCCCTCTTCTGTTCAATATTTTTCAGATCATCCCTCTCAACACTGGCCCCTTTTCAAAGAACCACAAAAGGAAAAGGTAATGAGCTACATGCATTTGCGTAGGAGACACAATAGAACTTATTAAAAACAAAAATTGTGTTCTGCATTCTGAATAACAAATCTACAGCAACCTCTAAACTAAGCACAGCTGGAACACATTCTGAGTATTTATAAATGCAGGTAATTCTTGGTAAGCAGGAACAGGATCTGGAGTGCTCTGAAAGCACAGCAAGAGTGGCTACCTCTCAAATCTGGTTACTCATGTACTCCTTTACTTATCTGAGCTTTGCATCATTTTTGATTTGATGTAGCTTTCCTCCCAATATGCCTACTTAGACATGCATCTGACTACAATCTAAACCAATGGCTTTCAAACTAGGATGCGAAGGGTGGGTTGACAATATGACCAAGCACCGGTCTGGTGCGTGCTGAAGGCCAAGCAGCTACTGAGGACAAATTTCCTATAACAAACATTCGAATATTTCCTATCATCAGATCACTGGTTTGAGCCATGGTGATGCTACAGACACTGTTGTTCAAGACAGCAGAACTAGTTTTGCTCTCCCAGCAGACTGGTCTGAAAATAAAAGTGGTAGTGAAGTTTTCTCCTCCAAGCATGTTGTATCAGCAGCAGTTTGAAAATAATGAGGATGGCAGGCTTCATGTGATTCAGAATAAGCGCACTGTAAGGAAATATAGCTATTCAGGTCTGATCAGTTTGAAAGGCCAGTAAATCCACTACTGACCCAGAATATTGTCCAGTACAATATTTGCTATATATTTATGTATTCCATTTTTATATTACTGTACTACAACTTTAGATAAACAGTGCTTTCCTGACAGATGTGTTGGTCAATTTGTCCAACAGATGTATCAGTCAGGATGTAGAAGCTGTAGAAACCGTTAGCATGCATTATTTAGTCATTATTCCAGGCTGCTGCAATGAAACCGGCACCCCTGTATTATGGCCTCATTGGCTTCAGTCCTTTAGGGGAGTAGTTTTCAATTTCAAACAAAATTATATAAGATTTGAATGTTTATGTACCAATAAAATCACTATACAGAGCACATAAACTGTCTTTATTGTTCAGAGATTCAAATGAAGGGTTCTGACAGATTTAGGAGCTGTAAACATTAATCTCACCTCGCTGCATGCTCCTAAACATTAAGCCTGTTCAACCCCATAGAGACGAGTCGCACTCAATCTTTACTCAGTTTTGCACTTTTCTGATTACAGATTTACTGCATAATTACGTAATTACAACAGTTTTGAGGCAGCAAACTAACCTGCATATCCATCATTAAGCCAGTTATCTGAATTATGTTGTTAAGGATGGTTATGACAAAGTTATGGCACTTTTATGTAACTAATCAAAAATGAGCATTCACTACCATGTCATTTTTTTTTAAGCCAGGTGGTTACAGTGGTTTGATTCTTTCACAGGACGCTGCCCATAGGACACAGTTGGATGGATATTTCTGGTTGGTGGGCAGTTCTCAGTCCAGCAGTGACAATGAGGGGTTTAAACACTCTAGCAGCACTGCTGTATCTGATCCACTTGGACCAGTGCAACATACGCCAACACACCACCACTGTGTCAGTGTCACCGCAGTGCTGAAAATGACCCACCGACCACATAAACCTGCTCTGTCGTGGTCTTGTGGGGTCCTGACCATTGAGGAACCATTACAATTTGTAGGTCAGAAGGATACAACAATGCAAAGCCAGTTGAACAGGAGCATGAAAATGTAGTCAGCTGGTCTTCCATCAAAGGCCCCTAAGGGAGATTTTTAAAGAATAGGTCACAAATATGACAGATACAGTATAAACACACTTGATTTTAATTCACTCACAACACCACAGACCACTGAAAGGTCAATACAGCTATTATCAGAAGCTTCAGTCAAGAGATGCTATTCAATCAGGAAGTGCTAGTCAAACAGATCAGTATCAAAGCTGACATTATACTCATGCTGGTAACACTGATATGGCAATGCCATGAACAGATCATGATGGATGTCATATGGCTGTCTAGCGTCCACAGTCCATAGCTGTGAGCAGCAACAGTTTCGAATGAAAACATTAAAACAGAAGATCTGTGTTTCTAAACGTCTGTTTTGTTTTTGCGCCTGCCACTTAAAATAGACCCTCACCCCATTTTAACTTTTGAATTATGCTGGTTAGAAACAAGATTAGAAAGCTGGAAATTAGGATTCTAGCCTCTTTCTTACACCAATAATAGAAGAACCAAGTGAAGAACCTTTTAAAGGTTTAAAAAAAAATGGTCAAACGATTTTTTTCCCAATTTAAAAACTGAGAAAATGGATATTTTGTCTCGTTCCTCAAACAACCATTTATAGCAGTGGCATTACATAATCAAACATCTACAGCAATGGTTTTCAAACTGGTCCTCAGGGACCAGATAGTCCACATCGTAACTCATTTTTGGGTTGATGCGAAAAACCTGGACCACCTAGGGGGTGTCCCTGTGGATCGTCTTGACAACCACTAGCCTACCGACATATAGTCTTACCTGTTTCGAGCCTGGAGGAGTACTGATAGAGGAAATACAGATTGACCAGATACAGAAATCCTGTTCCTGGCCCAACTGGGAAGTATAGTGTTGAAGTTAATGGTCTCCATAACTGTAGAAAGACAAAGAAGAAACCTCCGTGAGAAACAGTAGCGATGCTGAGTGTAGACAAGCAGCAGAAAGCCAGTTTATCAGAGCATGGGAGGATTTGTTGAGCTGTGTACGCTACATGCTGAGTAAATGAGAGGCACTGAACACCAAGCTGTTTTCCACCTGTCAGATCTCCAGACACAGATCAGTTCTGACAGCCACAATATGCCCACAGATGCTACAACTGCCAGAGACACAAGGTGTGATAAAGCAGAACGCCTGTTAAATGATGTCACCCGGTCTCTGTAGCAAGCAGAGTTTGATTCTCCTCATTACTGCCAGGCACCAATGGCGTCTTATACAGTCTGTAGAGCAGCAATGCCGCAGTAGCGATACGTGAAGGATCTGAGCTGGGCGAATTTATCTGCTCCGTCATCCATATTAGCCTGGTAACTTCCTGGCATAGAAAACTGGGTCAGTAAACAACAGGCATTTTTCGTTCCCTTTTCTGTGCCTCTCAGTTTCGGGCTATGGGTAGCTGATGTGCCCTGAAGTAAGTGTGTATGATAAAATTCATGTTAAATAACTTTATACATCTTCTGACTGTTCTTCATTAAGGACCGTTTTTAAGTCTGATTTATGCAAGAGTGTCTCTCAGCATGATCACAATATTTGTCTTATTGTACAATAAACATGACCTCAATTTTTGCTGACCATTATATTTCCCCATTATATTCCAGTACATTACTGTGAATAAGCTGGTATGAACTGCTACATTATCTTTGTTTTGCTCATTTCTGATCTTACTATTCTATTGCAATTCCAATATCTGACTATCCTTATTCCTATATTTGATACATGATTTTTTTTAAAACTTCTGCAGCATGTGATAATTACATCTACATGATATTATGTAATGAACTGAATAAATGAATAATAATTAATTACAGAAATAAGAAAATAAGATGCAGGTTTTCTGCTCCCTGGTGGATCATCTGTGCACTGCAAGCACCAGAAAGCACATACAGATTTTCTGACCAGTTATTGAACTCCTTTTATCAACAAAATAAAAGTCTTATTTATTATTTACTCAAAATAAAAGCTTCAAGTTTTATTTTTCAGCAAATACTTGATGTTTCAGTCTTTAAAAGTTTAATAATTTGAAGTGTATTGCTCTGAAATTGCATTTTTATGCTAGTATATTGTCATTCCAGTTGTATAAAATGGTCTTAACATGACAAAATGTTAAAAGTTGTCTTCTGGTGTGACATTTCTAATGTTCATTTCTATACAACTGCCATATTTCCCACCTCTAAACACAGAAAAGTGACAAGCACAAGGGTTTAAAGCCATCTCCAGATAGTTTGATGTGCCTTGGCTACAGAGAGAGAAGACGGGGTAAATCAATCGATCGATCCCAGACTGAGGCATATTGTGAATGATGCCACAACACCAAAACTGAAGCTTTTTGGCAAGTCACAAAACATTCAGTCGACTGACATTTTTGGTTTCTTTGTTGAGTCTGACACTGATTGACTTGAATCCATACACGGCATAATGGACTTCCTTGAGTGAACTGTACTGTCCGGTATGTCGGTCCTTGGTCATTCAACGAGAAAAGGCCATAGCACACCTTAAAGCATCCAGAAATGGTCAGGAACAAAAAACTGGACTATGCTGAAGTGACCCTTCACCCGGTGACAGATGTATCTCAGTGACAGCTACAAAAAATTGGTTATTTGCCGTGACTGCTTTTCATTTAAGAGGCGAAGTCTGATTTCTATTCAATATGAAAGGTCAATACTTGGAAGGTATGCCACATGGAAACCACAGAACCATGCTCTTCAGCTTCCAAAAACCCTGAGAGCAGCATCTCGATGAGCTGCGTCACAGCCAGCTTGTTCAGGGTCCTGCAATGCTGCATAAATTAGGTCTTGCTCGCCCGCACAGCAGGGTGACCTCTACAGACTGCAGTGGAGAAAGAAGTGGGTTAAAAAGTGCAGCAGGGTTGCCTGGGAGGGGGACAGTGAGACAGCAAAGAGGTAGGGTCAACGGAACAGTGGCTCACTCACACAGCCAGACGTACAGGGGCTTCTACGCTGGTTCCACTGGACGTGTTCACTTTAATAGACCCAAAAAAATATCCATTGTACTGGAAGCACCTCAAACACTCCAGTGTGAAGTACGGCATTTTGCATGATACAACAGTCAGCAGAATTTGATGGATCAGAGACTTTATTACATTAATATACCAGCATACCTGGTACCAGCATATCTGTCCTGGTGCTGATTGACCCAGCTCTCCAATCCCTGGCTGCGATGCTGTCCTGCTCTGGATCGTGGGACTTATTTATTCACACCACACTAGAACTGCAGAGCTGTGCACGACCGTTTCACCGATTTTCACATTAACACCAAGCTTTTGTCCTACACTCATCACACACACTCATACTCGCAGCCTACTCTCACTTTAGCCATATCTCTTCATTATATCACTCCTTTTGACCGGTTATTTCTGTTCTTCTGTTTTATTAAGAGATGGATGGGTTTCCTTTTGAGACCTGGTTCCTGGTCAAGCTTTCATCCTCTTCATCAGAGGGTGTTTCGGAATCACTGCAGCCGTTCTGTCAACTCAAACCAATCTGGTCATTCTCCACTGACCTCATTCACCAACAAGTCCTCAGAACCATTTCTCAATGGATGTTTTTTCCTTTATTCCACCATTCTTTACTGCCCCTGCACTCCTCCCAGTTCACGGTCTCCGGGAGCAGGGCTGGTGATTGGCAGGTCTAGTAATATCTACACAAACAGCCACTCAAAATGATTGATCATTCTGATGGATGTAAATATTTCCTAATGCTTTGCCCATATGTATATGGGTATTTTTTATAAAGGGAGTTTCCCTTCTGTTTTTGAAAATATTTTCATCCATACAGAGACAAAAAAGAACGCGAACCCAACAGTACCTCAAAAAGAGACCTCAAAAAACTATGAGAAGGACAAAACAGCAGTTTAATCCCAAATTACACACTATTCCCCTTGTAAATCAAAATAGAGGCTTATATACTTATAATAGATTTATTAACATCTATTTATATGTCTACATTCGATCTGCATGTAGACCCTGTAGATGTATGCCTTTAAGTAGTTCACTATCTAGGGAGGAAGGAGCTTTTTGGGATTCAGCCAGACAATAAATGCATTATGATGACAGCGTTTTCAAAAACCCTCTTTTTCCTGTCTACACGACAACACTGAACAGATTCTGAAAACACTACTAGTTTCAGAATATCTTTGCCCTGGGAGGAGTTTTGCAAAAGACCCGTTTTCAGTGACCTAAAGCTAGAAACACTTGCTGTATTCTATAATTATTAGCAGTTATGTGAAACTGTATGATGTGTCCTCGCAGCTGCACAGTCACCAATATGCTGGTCAGAACAAATAGCGATAGATCAGCGTTATTTGGACAGTCGCTGCATAAACCTAGTCAGTAACACATGTAGGGCATAGGCAAGCATGTGCACAATTATGTTCAGCATGTAGAAACAGCAAGCATATTCTAAAACACACCCAGAGCTATGCGTTCCAAAATTCCCCTGTATGTGTGGACAGGGCCTAAAGGTGCTGGCCTGTATCTACATGACTTGCACTTCGCAGTTGGACGATTAGATGACTGTGGTGTACAGGGGATCCTAAAACACTGCTTGGTGTAAATGTAAATGGTTGCAATACAGTATGCAGTTGTTGTACTCTTTATGCTGTTAATAGTTGCTTGGCCACAGTAGTGTGCTTTCTTGGCAGAATTTTTTTTTTATTGTGGTTTATTTTGGTTTTAATTAATAGATTTCTGACAAACGTTGTATATTGAGCCCAAAAATACCCTAAAAAATCCATAAAAATCACAGTAACTGTGTAACTCATGTAAAGATAACAGTAACTTGTGGCTTATTGCTTTACTTATTTTACTGTTTTCATAACCGTCTACCAAATGGAATTGAGGCAGCCTTTCCACATAGATTTAAGGTCTTCAACTTTCTGAAGACCTTCACATTAAAAGATCTTCAGTTAAAAAATAAATAAATAAATAAATACTGGGCTGGTCTAAATTTATCCCATCTTACATTAAATCTGCCAAAGAACCAATCAGAGTTAGCAATATGTCGACGTTGCCTACCTTGATTCCCCTAGTTCATCTAACCTGCTTCCCCAGCAAAGAGCGCATCCCTAAATCACAGCAGCTCCTGCCTTAACCCAAGTTTGTCCGTCTTCCCGACTACAATCTTGCTCATTTAAGCTCTGTGTGCTAGCTGAGGTTCCACTCCTGTAAAATTTTCCATTTTTTCTCATGGAATTAGTCTTAAATGGTGCAGAACTTACAGGAGGCAGAATGTAACTGCGGTGCAATTTTAAGATGGAATTTAACTACGATTCCACTGCTTTATTCTATATTTCTATATTCAATATAACATTTAAATGCACATCTTATTTGAGATTTAAAACCAGGAGACCGGGGCTTTGAAGCTTCAATATTGGTATTGGAGGGTATCGTGCCACCGCTGAAAACATAACCTTTCACTGTAAAGGTACTTCGACTAGATTTTAGCCTTTTGTCCATATTGTGAAGACAGTCTACTCAGAGTAGGCCTGTTTATTCAAGCTAAACACCACAACACACTGACTTTTATATTCTGATGGTGGTGATCAGTAGACTAAGACAGAGAACAGCACGGGTGTTTATATGCCAGCATACTGTGGTGGATGGAAGGGGCATTTTAATACCAACAAGCGGTGGCTGCCAAGGTTTATGACTCCCCTGTGGGGGTTTATTTGACCTTCTCTTTCACTTGCACCAGAAACCGAAAGACCAGAGTGGAACACTATAGCAATGCAAATGATCCTGTTCAGACAACTTTGGTTGCAGACAAACACCCATCTGCGTTCTCTCTTACTGAACTAGTGAGCCGAAGTAAAATAAGCCCAAAAAAATCAAAAGTACATCGACCCCAAACAAAATCCAGTCTCAATACGGTCCCAAGCTAGCACCTAAAGGAGAATTCCCCATTTCTAAACGCTTGCAAAATTCAGTCCCTGAGATCTATTCAATGGTGCACTGTAGATAAAAATAGGGATTTTAATTACGATTCAAAACCTCCAATGAAATGTACATATAAAAAACAGAAATGATGAAATAGAAAAACTAAAATAAAAGGGCGCCTTCACGTACCTCCCACCATTAATACATTTTCATAAACAAGCAAAGAAACTCAGTTTTCAACGCATTGAACTGTGTAGTCAAAACCATTTGTCATAACTTTGTTATGTAGCTTTTAACGGCACTACTGATGTCCATTTCCAGTCATCACCACTCCGAACAATTCAGATTTTCTGTAAAACAGAGCCTTTCGCATCAAACCACTATGGCTTTGTTTACAGCCTGACCACGCTACTAAAACCCAGCATCTGAACAGCTTTTTCTGGTAGCTGGTTTCATATGGTCCAATCTGGTCATTAAGGTGAAAACCTGTGGCTCAGAGCTGGAGCAGGTCTTCATGTGCTCCTCAAGCTTGTCGAACTGACTGACCAGCATCAAGTAGGTTGAGAAGCTTGGTTAGGTTAGTCACACTTGGGGACTAGATAAACCATCAAATTATAACCTATGTTGGTCAAGACCTGGACTACTCAGCCAGCGTACCAAACTTGACCAACTTTTTAATTATGGAGAGACTTTAAAAGCAGGTGGAATTCCCCTTTAAATGATGTGAAATCAAACCATTATAGTTTAAATCATACACAGAGATTATGATCTATTTTCAGTCATATTCATAGTTCAGAACTTGTGTAATTTCAGAAATTGTGTAAACCACTCAACAACTGGCAGTGAACATCTGGAGACCACTATGAACATTCAGACTGAAAACAGAAACAGAGGTTTGTGGTGGGAGAGCGGACACAGAGCGGACACAGAGCGGACACAGAGCGGACACAGAGCGGACACAGAGCGGACACAGCAAATAATTCTGGATGAACAGACCAATAGAAATGCTCTAAAATTACTTTTTATGTCTCTTATTGTACATTAAGTGCAATTCAAAGTTAAGAACATTTTTGTCTTCTCTTATAAAGTTGCCATTTTTGAGCCATTTCCAAGACTTTCTGAACCTGCATTCAAAAACATAAGATCACAGATCAAAATGGTCTTTAATGTTTACATTGGTGAATTTCATGGCAATAAGCAATTAATTCACAATACACTTTAAATGTATAAATGACCAGTTCAGTGGTCACAAGCTCAAATACAAGTAAGGTCTGTCAGCTGCACAGGCGGGTAATCCAGATCCTGAAATTGTTATTCTGGAGTGGATTTTTACTTGCTGGACCTGAATTACTCATATCTGCTCTCAGAAACAGAATCTCTATTGTTCTCTTTGTGGTGAGTTTTAATCTATGACAGTGTTTCTTAACCCTGGTCCTAGAGGCACCACTGCCCCACACGTTTTAGCTATAACACACCCCACGCGATTCTGAATTTGTTAATGAGCTTGTAACTCATAATTAGTTGATGTGTAGTGGGCATAGAGTAAGCTCTAAAATATGCAGGGCAGGGGTGCCTCCAGGACCAGGACAGAAACGCTTGTATAAGAACTGGTGGAATGTGGACCCTTGGACCCTTCCTATTATAAGAGTATTCCCCACAAAACCCAACCCCAACTTTTATTAGTGCATCTCAGAAAATTTTAATTTTGTGAAAAAAGTTCTTAATTTAATAATAATAATAATAATAATAATAATAACAATAATAATCACCATCATAACAATTAACTGCCATTTGTAATTTAGTCAAATCTGAAATCTGGATTTAAAAATAATAATAAATAAACAATAAAATAATAAATAAACAAATAAATAAAACAAATAATAAAATTCTTCTTATTATAATTATTATTATTAATTATTATTTTTATTATTAATAATAATAATAAAAGAAAAATAAATCAATCATGTTTTGAGTATAAAATCTGACTCTTCTGTATGAAGTTATAAACACAAACGAACTTTTATATAATATCGGACTTTTCTGAGACGCTCTAAAATGTGAATAACCTCCGTGTTGGAGGTGACTGTGATGACAATGACTGTGTCGAGTGTCGCCCTCTGGTGGAAGAACCGAGCACAAACCACCAGCCGTTACCCGTTCCACTACTTGCTGCATCGTTTAAGGTGGAACAGACCATTTAAACAATAACAGCTGAACTTTATTTCTCTCTCTGATTTAGAGAAGTCCCTTTCCTCGTTAGTCATTCGACACTTCAATTTTATAATAAGAGTCCGTTTTGACAGTTAAACGTCATGTCAACGACCACAACAGAGGCTGTGCGCAGTGCTGAAGCAGCAAATCCACATCTAAACCGCCTCCGTCCTGCTGTACTTTCGATTCGGTGCTTTAAACAAGACCCCGAATGTCTCTCTCACATAACCTGTTTACAGCGAACAGTCCACCTTAAGAGACGAGGCCTAGGCCTTCATAGACTCGCTCCGCGCCGCCTACAGGATCAAAGCAGCGCTCTTACCTGAAACCTGCGGAAGAAAGCCTCCGGCCACAGCACGAGGTAGACCGGACTGATCAGCCCCAGTTTCCCGATGAGCGGAACCGCGATGGAGCCTGCGAACCAGTACCGAGTGACGAACGGGATGCTTCTAAACCAGTCCCCGATGTCTGACATCTTCCGCCGCGCTGTGGAGCCCTGGAGCTCCTCCTCTGCTCTCTAACCGGACTGCGGCTGCGGGCTCTGC
The DNA here is from genome assembly GCA_034509495.1 of Acestrorhynchus altus. NCBI lineage: Eukaryota > Metazoa > Chordata > Actinopteri > Characiformes > Acestrorhynchidae > Acestrorhynchus > Acestrorhynchus altus. The sequence goes on along the minus strand of CM067507.1, from coordinate 5,437,974 downwards.
GGCTCACGGCGTCCCGGTTCGGATGCTTCTATTTTGGTTGAGGCTCCGGCGGACGCGCTTTTACTCCGTTTACATGACGTGGCTGCGCAGGAGTCGATAGGCTGCGCCTGCGATTCGTCCGCTTCTTCAGAGTGTCAAAATAAAAGTCCCAAACAGACGTATGACACTACTGTACGATTAAAGGAGTATTTTCTCCCGTTTGTTATTAGCTCAAAACTGTGAAATATGTAGAACTTAATAAAATGTAATTTTTTTGAACAATTACTTTATTTTAACACCTGTGTATTAGCTATGGACTGAACGGGCTCCTTGTCTGTGTTTACACTGATCTCCTGTCAGTCTGAACGGCCATGTTCACATTACAAGCCACATTAATCACTTCTGATTCTGTGCTCAGATCAGATCTGTCTATGGTGAGGGTTCACAATTATAACAATAAGTGACCAGAATGTCTTGAATGTAAATAGACACCTCATTACTTCACACCTATCTCCTCAACTCCCAATTACTCCACCTCCATATCATGTCGTTTGATTAAAACAACATGGATGAAGCAAGTAAGCATTTTGCATCACTGTGGGCAAAATGCACCCCCCAACAAAAATAAATAAACAAACAAGAAAAAAAAAATGGAATGCAGCAAAAAAAAAAAAAAAAAGCTCATACTTGAAGTGCTTTTCCAGAATGAAGATCTTTATGCTCAAAAGAGTTGGGTGCAGAATAAGTGACATTACAGGTATTTAAATGTTGTAAACTGGTATAATGCGCTGACTGCTTTACCAGTAAGAGTCAGTAGAGCAGATGTGATAATCTTCACTGGAAAATAGATCTTAGATGCACAGTTTTTGTTTGTGATCAATGAGATGCGACTCTAAAGGGAACACAATTGTTCCAGTGTTGTTGTGTTCAACACTCACAGCTTCAATGTCACAGTCTGTTTGAGTACTATTGTTGACCATACACATACCGTTTCCATCTTCCATCTTCCACCATGATGATGAACCATGTTACAAAACTGGTTCTTGCCAGTGTACCACAACTCAGTAGAACACCTATGGGATGTGAACGTCCGAGAGATTCAGAGAATGAAATTGCTCCTAAAATGGAGCAGGAATTAAGTGTATTGAGAGCAACAGGATGATATACCCACTATTATTTTTTATTATTTTGATTTTATTTGATTTAATGCAAAAAGTAAACTTTATATTCATTACGTTTAAAGTGAAGTAAGATTTGTGTCTTAAAGATACTCTTATTAAAAATCTATTCAAATTTGAATTTTCTAATAATTCTAATATATTGATATTCTGGATTTCTGTTTTTCATGAGCTATAATATATAACATGACAGTTTGGAATGAAATTGTGAAAAATGAGCGATATTCTGTTAAGAGGCATTAGTATTTTTATAAACAGGGACTTTTATTTTGTCGTTTCTCGCTGAATGTATAGTTGAGGCGGGCTGCTTTAGCGGATTTAGTTTAGTTGTGTGGCAGTGAAATATATTCGGTAGCTCTCTATGTCAGAGTAGTTTTCATAAACAGTTTAGAAAGAATAACATTCATATACGAATATTTTATTTATTATGAATAATTCGCTTCTTTAGCAACCGAGCTAACGTGTAAACACGCCGGTCACTCTGAAGGAACGCGCTTAGTTTTATTTTTATTTTTTATTTTTATTTTTATGTTTAGTTTAAGTCAGTGTCAGTGGCTAATCTCAGATTATCACAGATATGTCTTTAGGTTCAATACAGTCCACGTTGTCCAGTCTGAAGGTCTGTCAGGTCGACATTGGTACAGGAATGGACATCGTATCAGATGTTGCTCTGGACCTTATTGAAGCCCAAGGTACAATAGGTTCTGTGTTGGGTACTCTAGGTTCTGTGTTGGGTACAGTAGGTTCTGTGTTGGGTGCAGTAGGCTCTATGACATATTGATGCCCACCAGGGTCCCTGATGGGTTATACACTTTGCACTGTGTCCAGGATGAGACCCACGTCAGATTGGGCTGTAATGATAGGGCTCATTTGGGACGCCCACCAGGATCCCAATAACAACACGTACCAAAACCATTTAGAGTCACTGACCACCTGGAACCCACCTTGTCCACATTCCACCCATGTGAGAGAAGTCTTTTCTACTAGATTTTGCAGCATCGCTCTGAAGATTTGATAACATTCAGCTACATGAATCTTAGTGAGGTCAGGATGTTGGCTGGATCATTGTCCCAAACTGGAAAATTGTCTCCAATTTATTCCAGAAGTATTGTAAGGAGCACCATCTTTGCAGAGAACACAGTTCCACTGCTCCACAGCTCAGTGTTGTTGGGGTTTATATCCCTCTAGCCCACCTCTGGGATTGAGTGATACTTTCATGTTTATTTGCTCCTGACTTGAGTCCTGTTGTTGCAAGACCTTAAGTGGGTAGTTTGAAAGCCGTCCAGTGTGGCAGAATTAAAACAATAAAACAAGTGGGCCAAACGTCTTCAGGGTGTTGTGAAAGACTGATTGAGATATTTGAAGTGTTTGGATGGTGTTTCCATTAAAGGTGATACAGACACTTTGGAGGCCGATTATCTTTTCAAATATGCATATTTAAAACCAGCTAACGTTCTATTTGCTTGTGGTCCTTTTTGCCATTTATACTCCAGTTTATAAACGTGTGTATTTAAATATGTTGCTCTAATTCTGTTTACATTTTATTCCAGGTACTGAGGACAGTCAAAGTTTACAAAGACTGGAGCAGATGATGTTAGAATGTGCCGCTCTGGACAGAGAGATTAACTGTTTTGTGGAATCTGTTGAGCAGACGACAGCTCAAGTTAGTACTTCAGACAGTAAATTCTTGCCCAGTAGCATATGGCTTCACATTGTTGCTCACCAGTTTTCTCCATCCCACTCATTCATCTGGTTTTCCTCCTGCTTCCGTAGGTAAGACAAGAACCTCCACATGCCATGTTCTCGCTGTTGAACTCCGTGAAGGAACGCTTTACTGAACTTATGGAAACAGAGGCAGACATTCAAAGGCATAGCAAAGTAGTGGCTTTTAGAGACAGCATCAGGAAATCTGCAGTACAAGGTGTGGTACATGTCCTTTCTCTCCCCAGATCACAGTAGTAGCTCATATCCTTACGTGTCCAAGCCATCAATGTAGTATTTAACTTTAGAATTAAGCTGTCCAACATTAACGTTACTGACATTGGCTTCTGTTTCTCATATTCTGAAGTTTTGGTCTCGTGCTAATAAAGATCATGATTAATTTTAATAAGTGTTGTAACCGCTTAGGGTTGCAATGGTATGAAATTTTTATCTCAGAAATGACTTATTTTATTTAATATTTTATGATATTTCTTCATAATTCTTATTGGTATTAATTATAATAACCCTTGAAGGATTTTCATGGTTGAACATGAACACTTTACTATAGTTAAAAACTTTTCATACAGTGGTATATACTGTAATTTCATTACATAAAGTAATGGAATTAAATGGAATATGTTTCATGGTAAAAGCTAAATAAAGGTCTGATACTGAATAGCCTTCAGTAGCTGCCTCTGGTTATGGAAAGTAAATAAAATGGCCATATTTGCAGACATTATTAAACCCTGTTCCCATCACTTCCACCGTAAAGTAAATGGCTGATTGACTTCATTTACATCTGAGTGACTGGATTATATGGATATCAAAATGGATCAAACAAATATAGATAAAATTCCTCCCTTTAACTATTGAGTGTCAGTTATTTGAGATGATTCAGTAATAAATGTGTCTTCTTGGTTTGTGTGTGTGTGTGTGTGTGTGTGTGTGTGTGTGTGTAGTAAATCAAGTGGAAGCTGCAAGTATGGAAGAGGAGCTGGATGAAGACATTGCTGTTACACAGAGCCAGACAAACTTCACATGTCCTCTTACTCAGGTTAGCTTCTGCTCATTCATTTAACAAATCCATAAAGTCCTTTTTGTCTCTGAAATGAGGAGAAATGTTGTGATGTTGCATGTCAAACCATACAATAAATGTATACATAAACAAATAATGAATCAGCATCAATTGCATTGTAGTATTTAATTAAAATGAATTAAATCCTAAATGAAAACGTTTTTCTTATATATATGCTGTTCATGCAGTGTATTGACCAGTGTTTATATGATTGACAGTACTAGTCCGGCAGTAGGTTGACGGTAATCCATCTGTTTCTCTGCATACTTGTTAGCCCTTCTTTAACCCTGTACTTCAGTGAAGTGTCACTGCAGTGCTGAGAATGATCCACCACCCACGTAATCTGTGATCTGTGGTGGTCCTGACCATTGAAGATCAGGGTGAAAGGAGGCTAACAAAGTATGCAGAGAAAGAGATTGACTACAGTCTGTAATTATAGATCTACAAAGTGCTCCTGTATGGTCAGAGGAGCTGATAAAACAGACAGTGAATATAGAAACAAGGAGGTGGTCATAATGTTTTTGATGTATATATAGTCAGAGGTTCCAACTCCTCAGCCATTGTAGACACTCTCTTGTTCGTACAGTAAATGGATTCTTGTTACAGTGGAAGCTCTCAATGGATTTGTTTTGGCTTTTGTTATTTTGCTGCTAGTTGATTTATCCATTATTTTCTCATGCTGAAAGAAATGGCATTACAAGCTGTAGATTATGTCAAAGCAACACACAGCATGAGAAACGCTGAGCTTCACTGCAGAAGGGCCTTTAAAAAGTTCTAAACATTTTAGCTTTGAAGGCCCTGATAGCAGATATGTTAAAGAGCTCATATCATGTATTACTCTATTACTGAGGAACAAAACCATGAGCTGTGTTGTTGTCGTTCATTAACATCTTATTATTGCCAGGTGGAGATGGTGAATCCAGTCCGAAACAAGAAGTGCCAACATTACTACGACCAAGAAGCTGCGCTCAGCATGATTAAGACTAAGCACAACAATAAGAAGAAGTTCCGGTAAGCTGCTTTTAGTTGTTTTTGACAGGGCCCGTTACTAGTTACTATCTCAAAATAAGAATAATGTGAAAAAGAGTCATGTATTTTATATTCATTACATTTGAAGTGATATAATTCAAGCTTTTTGTTTTAAAGGTGAGGCTGTGTAATCTGAATAGTATAGTAATCTAGAATAATAATGTATACAAATTTGAATGAAAATTTCTAATTTTTATAAGCCACACTGATCAACAATCAAACAGCCGAAAAAAGGTAAAATGTCACTTTATGTGTAATGAATATAAATTACACATTTGAATGAAATTGTGATCACGATTGAGCTTTTTAATGATACTCATTTTTTGAGATGCATTAGTAGATTCTACTGGTGCATGTCTTGCAGTTACATACATTTATGAAAGGCCGTTGTCCTTTGTCATGTTAGTTAAAAATCTAGGTTTACGTTAAAAGGCATTGAACTTGTCACCACCTCAAAAGTTTGAACATGGCCAAGTAAAATAACAACATATTACTATGAAAGTATATTAACACCAGCACAGTTATGAAGCCTGCAGAATATATATATATATATATGAATTTAGAGTGGAAAAAAGAAATAACTGTAAAATAAGCTCTGTCATCTTGCCATTTTTCTCATTTATGTCTCTCCGCCAGCTGTCCTGTGGTTGGCTGTGGAAACATGGATGTAAAACAGTCAGATTTGGAATTGGACCTGGTGATGAAGAGAAGGATCCAGAACCATAAGAGGCAGAATGGAAAGAGCTGAGTTTATACAGTCAGAGACTATATACCACACACACACACACACACACACACGGAGACATATGTCATTTATGTAATTATGTAATATAACTGAGCAACAATTTTGTATTCTGTAACTTGTTCAGTGTTTCCCTTCAAATAAATATTCTTTATTTTTGTGCCACGTTCAAGCTTCTTTACACCATTATATAATGCATGATAAGAATAACAGTACTGTAACTGAAACAGTCCTTTCTACTCAAAGTCTGCTACTTAACATTACCATAACCATGTAATAAAGACCATGTCATATCCTGCCATGTGGTGTCATGCCAGATGACTTATAAATATATATATTTATAATATATGTATAATATATATTATAGTCATATATTAATGTAATGTTATAATAGTAACAGTAACTTTAGCGTCAGATTTTACAATATTGTTTGATGTCGTGATGTCATATGCTTATAAAATCATCTCACCAAACATTATGGTATCAATCATTGTATTATCAGTCATAACCTTAAACTCCCCATTACACTCATTATCAAAAAAACAGTTGCACCCAGAAGGAAGTGTGGGACTGCAATTCTATTCAGAAGGATAAAAATGAGCAGGAACAATAATTGATTACAAATCTAGATTGATATGGGCAATGTTTATTGATCTACAGTTACAGAAGTAGTGCCAGTCAGTATGGTGTTGGAAATAATGCAACTTGTCAGGTGTCTTGGATTGGAGTTGTAGAGGCTCCTAATGGTGTTCTGCAATAATCCGTCCCGTGCAGCTTGAATATTCTCACTCGATTCCTGCAGATTGGGCAGTAGGGGTGGAGTGTTGATAGCTTGTCCAATAACATCTCTCACATTTTCAAAGGGGATAAGTCTGCACACTAACTGCAGCACACAAAATCTGACATTTGGGAGATGTTTTGATCCAGTCTAGTAAAGGTTTTCCTGCTCCCGAAACCTCAGATGTAAACCTGCATGTTCATTTGCTATTTTTTGCTGTGGTTCCCACAAACTTTCTGCAATGTTCACAACTGTTGTAAAGAACATAGATCGTCACGTGGTGCACCAAAATCTATTAGCTCCACCCCCCAGGAAGTTGGCCATATTGGAAATTGTGCATTTTTTGAATATCTTCTGGTAGATGATTCATCACACAAAATTTGGTGTGAACAAGCTTTAGATCTATGCGAAGGAATTAGGCAGTTGAATAGCTCGAGATGCCACAGGAATCTTGCTGATTCTTGATCATCCTCACATTATCCACAGTTATTAGTGGATCAATCCTGACTACAAATATGTAGTTACTGCGAGTTATAGGTATAGCACCACCTATTGGAAATAATTGTTATAACAGATTTTGGGAGGCTTCAAATTGAATTGGATCTGAGTAGAGCGGATTCAATAATTGTAGCCAACCCAAACTCCTATCCAATGTTTTCAGGTTTACGCCATCTACTCTTTACACCATCTACTCCCTTCGTCCCTGCATTTGGGGGACCCCTCTCCACCAATTGGGAGTTTGGTGTGTTACTACACATAGTTAATGTATCTTTATGGTATTTTTTCAAAGGTGCTTCACCTTTGAAATTGCACCTTTTTTGATACAAGAAAGTTTATTCGGAAAATTTAAACCAGAGCCAGATTTTAATTCAGTTTAATTTCACTGTAAAATAATCCATCACAACACCCATAAAATCAGTCCTTCCCCATGTCACAAAGACAGGAAACCATTGCATGAGAAAGAAAAGTTACAGGGTAACAACACTCATGATTTTTAGACAGGCAGTCAAAACAGATTGTTCCAGGATCTGGATTCGGTACAATTTTGAATTTGAAACTGAAGGACCCACCATATTTCACTAGAATAAAAACAAATGACCAGTATTTGTAAAATGCTTGCATTCCCCTTATTCCTGGGGTGCCTTTTTCTGTTCAGTTAAAATAGCCGTCTGGACACTATGGCTATGGCTTGTCTTTTTCCACGATTATACACACACACCCACCATTCAACAAACCCAAGTGTTGGGTTGTTGTGTCATACCTGTGTAATACTATACACTACCCCCTCCATTTGCACAGTCCCAGTGGTTCAACAGCGGTTCTCAAACCATACCAGAGACAGCATTAGACTGTCCACAGCCCAGTTTCCCAAAAGCTTCACAGTATTAATGGCCTAAGAAGCTTTTGTAGAACCCAAAGTCAACTTGCAATAAAAAGAGAACAGTTAGAGAACCACTGTTCTAGAATGTTTTCCCACTCACTTACATGGTTTTATTTTACTGCTCAGTTTTTATTCTTGCATTCTGAGGTCAGTTACAAATATTAGAGTTTCTTGAAGCATGTAGGGTGACTATCCTTAACAGGAATATTTTCAAAATTATTATAAGGAACAAAAGACAAAATGTCAAGAATGTCCAGGAGGATCTTCCAGTCACATCATCACTGCTTTAAACTGTTTCAGCTGGCAGAATTCTCCACCAAATTTCTTTGGACGTTTACACAAACGGACGGTCAACTTCAGCAAATGACAGCATGCCAACCGTGTTTCAGTCTAGGGCAGTGATGGGGAGTTGTCCAATTTCCCTGGTCTAACACTGGCCCACCCCTGACCTAGGAAATAAGTCTTCTTGATGCCCTTAGGAAGACATTCAGCCTGAAAGAAGTTGTGTTATTCTCTGTCCTTGCAGACGTATTTATAGTTATAAAGATTTGAATTTGTGGCATTACAAAGTGATTTCTGATTTAAAAACAAATATTTGATTGTTAACGAATATAAACCCAGCATACAAACTTGGCCCAAGGCCTCAACAACAACAAAAAAAAGAACAAGACAGTCATCTACTACCTGTCAAAACTCTTGACAGCTTTGTATGTCAGAGACAAAGGGACATGGAAACTTCCATTCCTTAACAGTACAGTACAGTATGACTTGGAGATGGTAGAGACTGTCCTGCTTAATCGTTGCATTTTCGCTACTTGAACGCTGATGAAACACTGATTTTTATAGGGAAAGATCAGGAAACTGTACTTGACAACACTCAAGTCAACGCGAGTCTTACATGACTTTGTTCAAAATGAGCACTAAATATAAGTACTTGCTCATTCTGAACAGGAGCAAGAAGGATGCTGTATTATGTTTCCCTTTAAGAAATGGCCGCAGTGTCCACAAACTGCAGAAACGAGGAGGAAAAGACATGAAAAAGGCATCTCCATGTAACCTGGATGCACCATATTGTAAGTAAACAAGAAAATGATCTTCAAACACAACCTGTTGCTTTTTGCCTGATTTTTTGTTTGTTTGTAGAAGAGAGCTTGGTCAGTTTGCTTGCCCAGTCGGCTCTCTGGCCTGGTCCATCTGTGTGAGGGTAAAAATCGGGGTACTGTCCGAGTGCCTCCGAGTTAGTTTCAGTTGCGGTGTTGGTCCATGTCCCCCTGTCTCTCTGCACCAGTTCGAGTCTGGTGAAGGGGTGGAGCTGCTGCGAGTCTTAGCTTTTCATGCAGCTCTAACCGATGGTGACACCAAAGCCGCATTGGAACTTGTTCTTGCGGTGGTTGAGGAAGGCGCCAAGAGACAGTGACAAAGGGAGAGGAAGTAGCTTTTTCTCCAGCGTAGCCCCGACCACCCAATTACTGTCTAATGAACCTGGGAACGAGGGAGAGCAAAGAAATAGGTATTGTTTACCTTTTTGAATGAAACTATGAAAAAATTAACCTTTTCACAATATTTATTTCCCTGAGATGCACCAGTATTTATTTATGCAATGATCAACCAACACCTTGAACCTTAAGGCTACACAGCAGCAGATCACACCAGGTTCCACTTCTGTAAGCAAAGGCCAGACTGCTGAAGCTCCAGTGGAAACAAGCTCACCAATTTTGGACAGATAAAGACTGGATGGTGGATGTGATGTAATGTGGAGAATGTTTTCTTGGCACACTTGTACAAATTGGCTGTGGAACCGAAGCGATGCATATTTGATTATTGCTGCTGACCATGTTCAGTCTCAACTGACCCATCTTCAAATATTGAAGCACTGTGTCTGAAAGCAAAGTCATCTCTAATGTTTCATGAACATGACAAGGAGTTCAGATGTTCTTCGCTGCCCTTGCCAGTCACCAGATCAGATAGAGCACCTCTGGAATGTGGGTGAATGAGAGATTTACAAGAAGTTGCTCCTGAAAAATCTACAGCATCACCTTGGACCAGAATCTTAAAAATAGTGTTCCATCATTTTGTGAATACCACGCCAAACAGAAACGAGGCTGCTTTGAGAGCTAAAGGAGGACCAACCCATATTAAAGTGCTTGGTAAGAGTAAATATATGTAATGCTCACAACATGCATTGATGCCTATTATAAATGTCAGCAAAGGTGTTGATATAAAGCTACTGTCAATATGTGCATTTTTACATGCACAAAAATGTACCTCCTCTGACATTAGAAGAGCACAGAAATAATGACCAGCATGGAGCACTTTAAATTAAACTTATAGAAATTATCAAATTACAAAACAATGCTTAGTGCAATTTATACAGACTGGTATACTGCTGTGTCTATTATAAATACATCAATAAATAAATATGCAGTGAGACTGAAACCCTAGTGCACCCTTCATTTGATGATGTGTTTGTTGAATGAATTGTTAAAGTTATGATTGATCAAATCTAATCTTGAGCACCTGAGACTGGTCTTTAAACACTGAATAAACGTGACTGGTTGAAATATAACTGGCACAGAGAATGGCACTGAAGTGATCAATTACCAATCAATATACTGTTCAGTTCTACTGTAGGATTTAATATAACCAGAGGTACCTTTAAACTGAAGATTAGCTTTGGGGAGATCCACCTGATAGCCAAAAGACACACTTGTTTCTTGCATCCGTGTGCTAGCCTCAAACTCCACGCCAACCTGTAACTGTAGGAAGCAGACAGTGGGATTTTTTGTGTGTATCAAATCCTTGATTAAGTGTGAATACATGTCACAGATGAAATCCTTGCATAGCAATCTGCCTGCACAATAAAGACCCGAGACCTTTCCAGGAGGGTCTGTGTAAAACAGTGATGTGTAGATTACTGTCAATTAAAGTAAATTAAAGTTTTGTTTAAGGGATGTCTTGAGCCAATCCAAGCATCCAATATTTCTGACCCAATGTATTGATCAAGTATCGGAGTTTCTGGGATGTTACTTCAAACAGCCAATCCATGCGACCAAATAAAATTGGTGGATGACACAAAGCTAAAAGTATCTTATTGATATCCTAAGAATGCGTGTGAATGGGGCTTCTATCTACTGCTGTAACACGATGGATCTTGGGTTGGATGAGGTTACCTGGTCATTGGCTTTATGGTAATATGATGCATGTGCACCAGCTCCTCCAACAGTCAATGTAGCCACATAGTTGCTACCTGAAAATGAAAGTGGTGTGTTACTATACATCAATCTGTTGGTCTGATCAACATAAGAATAGTCATTTTTTTAGTCTAGGTTTTCAATCTGTACAGCATAATCCAATTCAAAGTTTTCAAACCTTGGTGTTTAGAAACTTTCCTGTACAACACAGTGCAAGAGTCCATCCATCATTTGTTTAAATGATTCTTTTTTTAGAAACCAGAAGGGAAAATACACATTGAATCTTTTGTGTGCCTAGATCAATAGTGTGGCTGGATTTTCTCCTCTCTCGAAATAGAATTTTCTAATGCTGTTTCTTATGGTTGTCAGCAACTGAATCATTTGTTCATCCCCAATTTCAGAATCTTTTGGGAAATGGATGTGGATTTGTTTTGAATAATGACAGACAATGTAGTATACAATTTCTGTCTGTACATTACACATAGAAAACTGCATCTGCAACAATAATATTTGTTGTAAAAGGTATTTTTGTATTACAGCGCAGTTTATATTGCATTTTTGAGTACAGCTACATATGGCTGCTGTAACGGTCAAAAACACTTCCTTCCACATTGCAGACTAAGGTTTGACTCCAAAGCCAAACAAGCTACACCACACTATACCAATAAGGACCCATGGACAAGACTCCTGGCTTAATGATGGATAAAACTGATTCTGGGTGTCTGTAAGGGGTAACATAATTACCTGTATACCTGCCCACTAATGAGGTCACTGTACCCTCTTCTCCTGGTCTCCTGTGGTAAACCAGCTCACCGCCCAGTGCCAAAGCAGGAGACAGAGACTGAAGATAATGTGCCACGATTATACCTATAAAAGCAAGAATGCAGCATCTTTTAACATTAGAACCATTTAAATCATGCTATGTAAAAGGAGTTGAATTAGTGTAACTGGGACATACTGGACTGATTGATCCAGCCTATATTTGTACTGTCTTTGTGAGCAGTTTTTAAGAATGCGTTTATGGCATTAGGGAACTTAATATCATGAGGTTTCTACACAACAAAAAATCTCTTGACATTATTTTTAGTGCCATGCATCTGTTTCTGTTGCCACTGACCCAAAGTAATTATTGGCTGGAACAGGACCAGGCTGAACTAAAAGTCCAACAATGTATAACAAGCATTGCATGGTTTATTTTAAAGGGAGCGAAGAGAGATATTACCAGATCCAACAAGGACGTCTGGGTTGCCGAGAGTAACAGCAGCAGTGAAGTCTTCTCCACGGTATTCTGCATCACACTGCCAGTTAATAAACTTATGCTGCTGTGTCTGTAAGTAAACACAACTATTTAATCAAATGTAATTAATGGTATTCTCACACTTCAAATAACGATCCTGGTAAATATTTACAATATTCTCAGAAAAGCATATGATCACAATATCAACATTTCACCAACAAATAGGCATGATTTAACAGACTGCAACACAGCACACCACATTATACTGCTTTATTGTGGCTGGCAAATGTTGGTATGCTCTAATACACTGAAGATAAAAAATTAATAACACTAACAACAGGCGCAATGGGCCAACAGTAGGCACACTTTCAGACACTTAAAAAACAAAGCAACTAAAGAAAATTATCCTGAATAATTTCTTTCACTATAACATTCAGTATAATCTACAGTGAATGTACAGTGAAAGTACAGTGAAATTCGATATTTCTTAGTGCTGATCGCTCCTCCAGTGTGGATCACTCACCTGCATAGCCACTTTGGAGCGTACGTGTGTTGTCAGCTGATGAATAATCTGTGCATTTAGACTGCCTGTGTTGTCCATATCACCAACCATTACAGGGAAAGACTAAGGAATTAAAATCAATCATCAGAGATTGTAAAAGTTACATTTTTAATAATAAAAAACTGTCCTATATGAAATCCCACCAAAACATCCACTAAATTATGTTAAATAATATCTTTAAAACTGCCACAGCCTGCACAGAAGTTATTTCTCAGAAGACGTTCAGACAAGTTTAGCAGACGGCTCACCTCAGTAGGACTGGTCTGTTTGCTCCCAACATATGTGGTTCCAAACCTGTAACCTGATTCCCCAACGGTACTCAGCGTGACTGTGTGGCTAACCTGATGAACAAATAACGTCAAGATTATACAAACAAACCTTCCTTAAAAGAAAAAATGATTATTCAAAATTTATGCATAATTACTTAAATAATGTAAACACAGAGCCCCATGAAAATCCTTTTGAGGAGAAGTGATATGTACTAAAATATGTAGTGCTGCATCGTTTAATAAAACTGCTTCTTACATCTGCTTGAGTACACCAGAGGTTGGTATTTCAGCTCCAGCAGGTCAAATTCCACTGCTGGATTTTTTTCTGACTGCCCGGGTGGCTCTACACCAAAATTATGACACTTACTGCATCACTACTGTCATTATACTGCCAAACATCCACCGAACAATAGCTAAAAATGGCTGTTCAGAACAGCATTAAAAGGTTCATGGTTCAACACTGACCTGGAAGTGATTGCTTAACCCCTTGTTGACCACCAGCCGCACGCCCTCCATCTGCATTGGGAAGACTTCTGGAGGTCAAAGAAGTAGTTTGTGAGAACAAGCTGCATCTGCAGTGCTACCATAGTTCAAATATGACTAAATACTGTGTACAAAAGAAAGGGATGATAATCAAAGAAAGTGATGCCCTCAGCAGGCTGACCTTTGCATTTCCGATGACACTCTTCAAACGTCCCAGGGTTGGGCAGAGGGGGCTCTGTGTCTGTCCCAGGCTGGCCAGTCGTGCCTGAGGGGGACGTGGCTGGAGACACTGGGGGCATGGTGAACCCTGGAGGCACTGTTACCAGTCCAGAACCCGACTGGGTGCCACCGCCCCCCGAAGCAGGGGGGTTTGGTGAGCTGGCAGCCAACACACTGCCCATACTGTATAAGAACATGAACACAATATTAATTAGGACAGGTAATCCCAGCACATCACCTGGTGTTCAGCTCCCAAACCTGGATTTATACATCAGTTGCTGTCTGGGGAAGACCATGAGAATTATTGTGGCTATTATTATAGCAACTGCCTTAGGAGGAAGAGGATGCAGAACCAGAACCACCCAGTTCAGAGACAGCTTCTTCCCCCAGGCCACCAGGCTGCTAAACAGTAGCCCAGTGTTCCAGTCCACAGACTTTCACAACCCATCACACCAAAGACTGTCTCCCACTGCACCCACTACCTCCTCCCATAACAGCTACATCTAATTCTACACAAGTGCATGTAAATATAATGCAAACATTCATTTTTTACATCCTATAAACACAGAACTTCTACAGTGCAATGGTGTATGTATAATATTTATATCACAGACAGGTATAATCTTTTATTTATGCATGTGTTTAACTACTGCAAGGAGCCTGGACCTAAGTGTTTGACCTGTATGATGTGATTTAAAGTCACTTACACGAGGAGGGCTGTGAACTGCCAGTGTAAACAGACAGGATGGGGGCTTCAGTACTGAGAGGTGCCAATAAATCAGCCTGATTCTGTGCACACAGTCACTGATCACTACTCAACCTGAATGAGCACAGGGGGCCTTTAACAGGGCAGAGGAAGAAGAGCTGACCTCAGATCAGTCGGACTGGAAGGCAGTAAGTGTCCTGCTGTCTGTTCTCTGTGTGAAGGCTGGACTCGGGTCAGGACCGCAGCTGCTTTGGAAGTATGAAGCCATGCTGCACCACCAACCACAGCTTAAGGACTTCAAAACAGGGGAACAGACCCGACATGGACATTTAACTGTCTGATTCGTGTCCAGAAGCTTCCCTGACATGTAAAGCAGTTCGGACAGAAGCAGCTCAGCTAAGCTAGGTAGCTCTCACAGTCTCCGTCCCCCTCTGAGAGGGTAAAACGCCCTCTCTCACCCCCGTGCTCGCGTTAGGGGACTTGGGGCGTGTTTTTAGGGGCATTTCCCCCACAAAATACCGCCGCTTTGTACACACGCGGTTATAAGCGCTCGTAGGGCCTGCTGTGATACTCACGTTGTGCAATGCGGTCCGGGTCTTCGGCTGCGAAGCGCCGGTAAGATGTTATGGCACAACCTATTAACGACTGACAGCATGGCCCGCCCACCGCCTTCAAGCAGGACCAGGATTGGTCGGGGGGCGCTGCAGCTGCACGCGGATTGGTCGCGGCGCAGTTGTCTGCCAAGGCGATTGGCGAGAGGAGAGTTAAGGGGCCGGACGTCACTCTGCTCACGCCCCCTCGGTTCAAGGGTATTGAGTGGGTTCCTGAACGCATGGTGGGACGGTTGCTGAAAAGGCCATTTAACTTCACTGAATACTTTCCTTAAACTCTCACACCGTTACAAGGAGAGAAAGCAGCATAATGAGCAGAAAATAAGCAGCAGGGTTACAGTTACACTTTATACAGAGGGATAACTTCAGCACGGGTTGCCAGATTGAACTAAAAGCTTCTGCCCAATAAAAGCTGAAACCAGATATTTTGTTTTTATGTTTTAATTTTTTAAATATTTATTTATATAATCATGTTTAATTATATATGAAATATATAAAAGAACGAATTATAGATAAATATATTTACCCATGCCCATGGACCATGGACGTCTGTACCATGTGTTCTTTTTGGAATGTAGCTTATACAAAGTGTCATGACATTTGTATTGCTTTATTTACCAAAACGTCACACTTATTTAAACAACCAATATAATGCTGTTGCCACTGATATATGTTAATGAACTCTGTTCTGATATATTTTAATAAACTCTGTTCTGGTATATTTTAATAAACTCTGTTCTGATATATGTTAATGAACTCTGTTCTGGTATATTTTAATAAACTCTGTTCTGATATATGTTAATGAACTCTGTTCTGTTATACTTGAATAAACTCTGTTCTGATATATGTTAATGAACTCTGTTCTGATTGGCTGCAATGTATTGCAGCAGACAGAATGTAGACAGAGACAAAAGAGAGATAAGACATCAACAACAATCAGTAATAAAACAAACCTAAATAAAAAAATTATCAATTTGCACCCAATGATTCTTGGTCGGCTTCAGAATGAATGAATGAATGAATTATATTTTGAAAGTTTAGCACTTTTTCTATCGAATAATTTGTTTAAAAAATATGAAAAACCCTTGTAAATTATGTACAATATCATAATTCAATTTAATACAACACAATCATCAGGGTAAAATAAAGTATCAGAGCACATACAGATGTCCATAAAATGTAGGAGACCTAAAGAAAACAGAAGCCCAGAAAGGCCATGAGTTATCTATTTTTTTTTCTTTTACTTAACTTTAACTTAAGTTATCTTGAGCTCACAAGAAAAAAGTTGTCACCATGAGATAACAGTGCAGAACAAATATTAATATTTTCTGGACATCTGTACCATGTCATCTATTTGTGATGTATTTTGTAAATACTACCATAACATTTGTGTTGTTTTATATACCAGGTCACACTTTAATTAGTTAATTAACTTTACAACCCTTAGAACGTTCACATATCATAACAGACTACCAGACCTCTCATTTCTAACCACAAGCTCATCATTGTTTGATGAATTACCAGCAAGTACTTACAATTTATCCCACAAAATTGGCCTAGGGTTCTAAAGGTTAAACTATTCTATAAACTAATCTATATAATGCTGTTGGTACTGATATATGTTAATGAACTCTGTTCGGTTTGGCTGCAATGTAATGCACCAAGATAAAAAAGTAGTCTGAGATAAAAAACATTCAGTAAGGTTTTCTATGCAGAAATAGAAACAAATTTAACATACACATCAACAGTCTTATAAAGCCATAATAATGTTTACTATGTAGTTTTCCATGAAGGTAATCAGAACGCATTCTACTCAAATCTATGAATTTGTAATGTTATTAAAATAGCAGTACTCTACAGTTTTCATAGAATCTTTATCCATCAAAGTTGCAAATGGTGAAATTTGAGCCACAGATCAGATATACACAGATATTCACAGATCAGCCATTACATTATAACCACCTATTTTTCATACTTTCACTGTACATTTTATCAGCTGCTCTTACCATAGAGTAGCATTTTGTATATCTATAATTACAGACAGTAGTTCATCTTTTTCTCTGCATATTTTCTGTAGCCTGATCTTCAATGGTCAGGAACCCACAGGACCACCACAAAGCAGGTATTATGTGTGTGGTGGGTCATTGTCAACACTGCAGATGAAGTGTGTTAACCTCTCAGTATCACTGCTGGACTGAGAATTGTCCACCAATCAGAAATATCCAGCCAACAGTATCCTCTGGGCAGCGTCATGTGAGCCCTGATGAAGGAGTAGAGGATGACCAACACATACTATGAAGACAGAGATGAGTTTACTCTGTCTTTACATCTACCATGGACCAACTAGGTAGGAGTGCACAGTGCACAGTGAGTGGACACAGTGTTTAAACACTCCAGCAGCACTGCTGTGGCTGTTCCACTTGGTCCAGTGCAACACTGAATAACACACTACCAGATAACAATTTACAATTTAAATTCAGTTGTAATTTGATTGTAGACTTTGGCAATGACACACTCATCAAGGAGGTAAACATATCACTGTCAGAGACTGGCCAGCTTGGTCAACCATGCTGGTCAACCAGCTTGGTCATTCTGGTTGTTTTCATCAGGTTGGTCATGCTTGTATACCAGCTAAACCATCAAACACCAAAAACATGCCCTATACTGGTCAAAAGCTGCGGTAGACTGGACAGGCTGTTCAATATCTGATTTAACTGTGAACTTTGTCAACTATGTCCACCACCAGAGGTCAGTAGATGCATGGTTATGAACTACACTCACAGTGTCACCTTGCTCAGAGAAAGGCAGTGAAAGGTATAAGCTTTTCCTAGCATAGATTTTGCATATTTTATATTTATTGGCAGAAACTCTTATTTTGAAATATGGAAAGTGGTTAAAATGAATTTATGACAGAGAGGTACATGCATATTTATGCAGGGTATTATAAATAGTAAATAATTATTATTTTATCATTATCAGCATTAGATATAAAACAGAAATAAAAGCAGACATTTGTGAAATTTACCCTTATTTAGATTCCATATGGAATATCATCACTAAACCATATATTTAATTTATTGACAATATGCACCTGACATTTGTTCTTTATATTGTGTCATAATGTTATATGGAATGAACCAATAGAAAATCTGTTTATTTTATTTCTGTTGAAAGATTTTTCCTTCTACTCTGACATATCTATTTTTGGAGAAGGTTTGTGTGACAGCAATCATTTGCATATATTTCCACTACAACTGCTCTGAAACAGTAAACTGTGATATCCCCATTTCCTATGGCGCACCATGTGTTGCTTTGTATCTGGTCTTGCCACTGATAGATTATGCAGTAATATTAGCAATAATAATAATTTGCTCAAAATATTACAAGAATATCAAATCATGAACCCAGTAACCCCTCGGGCTCTGAATTTGTGTCATGCTTGAAGTGTAGCTGTCATCACATACTGTCAGCTCATGGCTTTTCTGCTTGGCTGCAAATCTTCATGGAAGCTGCACACTCATCAGATTACAGGGATGTCCCTTATAATGGAATTATCCTACGGCAGCTGATTGACGTATGTGGTGGCACAATTAACACATATACTGGTGAGCCAACTCATTCAGATGAGGCGACTGATGATGATGATCCTGGGATAACAGAGCATGTGAAGGGCTGACAAGGAACAAACCGGTATGGCCAGATAACTAGATCAGAGCATCTCCAAAACGTCAAGACTTGTCAGGTGCTTCTGGTCAGCTGTGGTGGGGAACTACTGACAGCAGTCTGAGGAATGAGTTGACATTCTTTGAGAGATGGCTCATCATGAAACTGACAGACGCATGATGGTCATTGTGACCCAAAGGAAATTTGGGGTCATGGTGCCCGTTAGGTCCTGCCACGACAGCTAGCCACCATCACGTTTGTTTGCAGTGTTTGCATTATAATGGTCAGTGTGAACATTACCTGCAGCTGTTGGCCCATATCTATATAATTTTAGACATTGGACTGCAACCACGCTTTGCTTGCCACGTATTTGGCTCCTCAACCAGACCGAGTTCAGCCCAGGACACTGATGGCCACGTTCAGCTGTTACTGTGTTTCTTTAAATCCAAATCAGCAGGTAGTAATCCTCTTCTCTCATCATGTACACCCCCCCCCCACACACACACACTCATTCACACAATCAGGGTCACGTGGATGCTGCAGTGACTCAACTGAGGTTTTACTTGCTTACCCATTATGTGTGTATGTGTATGTGTGTGCGTGTGTGTGTCAGTTTGAATAGAACATGAAATGCCACTGCTTAATAAAAGGCTTCATCGTCTCTTGTCACAGACAGAAAACAATATAAAAAGAGTAATGTTGCTTGAGGTAGTTGGTTATACGCCTGTCAGCAGAGCATTCTTCCCTGCCAGTGCTGAAGCACTCTAGCACTGCAGAATATGCTGCTGCTCTTAGGTCCTCGGGGATGGGGAATGAACGATGCAGCATTATTGCGCAGCAAGGAGACACCTTGACAGACAGCTCAAACACCATCTATCTGCAGACCAAGGCAGCCAGCAGCACATCTAAATCTGCTTTCCAAATCTGTTCTGTTTTTCACATTCGCCCACAACTTCACACAGGAAGTATGAAGCACCTACATGGCCATAAAAATGTGTTTGTCCCACCGCATATGGTCATTTGCAAGTGTGATTTTTGTAAAACACAATTTATATGGTTGCATTTGGTGCATTTAACCATTATTTAACCATAAATTGTAAAAAAGGTGGGGGTAGTGTGATGGTGTGTGTATGTCTTCCTGCCTTAGGACCTGGACAGCTATTATTGAAGGAAGAGTGACTGAAGAGAATTCTTAAATAGACTGTTTTTTTCCTTTGTGAATGAGCTGAAGCTGAATCATGAGTGGGTTATGCAGACAGTGATAAAAACAGGAAAGCATATTGTTTGCTGTTGAAAAGGCAAAGTTTAATTTGTGGTGGGAACCCAATAGAGATATTGTGACAAATAAACAATTTATGGACATTCTATGAACAGTTGTTCTAAATTCTCCTAAAAACAAATATGAAATTGTACCCACATATTGTGTTTTAATCTGAGTCAGGCTATGAAAATAGATCCATGGTGTTTACATTATTATTGCTTAGTAGACTATCCATAGTTATTGAATTTGCTGCCTGTTTTCAAGCTGAAATTGATTAGATTTTCGGTCTGATTCCCTTTCTGCTAATTCCCACCTCCAAGATAGAACTCTGTCAGATAGAGTCATCAGACTGGAGAACTCCTGAACATGGAGCACTAAGGCTTTCCATGGAATCAAATGTATGATCTCCCATTGTTGGACAGACAGGGGGTTAGACAGATGTGCCACTACCATTGAGAAATTATACCATCAAACAACATACTACCTTTCCAATGTTCTGAACACAGAAATACACATGGTTTCAGAGCTCAAGAGTGGCCCAACTGTCAAACTGCCTGATCATCAGAAAGTAAACCAGAAGGTACATAACACAATATGAATCGCAGGCATGTAGAATAAGGCAACCCATTACTGGATGGTCCGAACAGTTGTTAGCCAATTGTTTTGAGTAATTTGGGAATGCCTTGGGAATTCCTTGGAATGTCCTCAAATCAATTATCAAAGGGAGAGAGAGGACTTGATCTTTCTTGAAAACTATTTTGGAACCCCTTTGGGTGCTATATAGGACCATTTAATAAAATATTAAATAAAGAATCATATGCAATGAACATGTAACTGAAAAATAAAAGTGTAGCCAAGTTGTGTTAACTCTCAAAACATGCAAAAGTCCATATAAAATGATACATGTACTTCTGCCATTCCGCCACATCATGCTGTAAAACTACATACTAGCTGTGATTCATGCCTCTGGGATGTAAAGCACGTCTCCAGCAGGGGGAAATGTCATCCTGTGGGAAATGGACAGACAGAGCTGTGTAGCCCACCACTCAGACCTTTGACCCAAGGACCAATTAATAAACCAAAGTGTTCACTCAGCAGGGTGAAAGAACACAAAGAGTTGTGTGCTTCAGTAAAAGCTGATCCAAATCAAAACTGATCTCTGCTGGAGTCGACTTCACCTTGCATGCACAGTGTGTACAATTGTCGTCTGAAACAGGAAGTGTGCTGTCAGACATCAGCTGATTGAGTGAGAGAGTAAACATTTCCTTCCCCCTGTTTCAACCAGGACAGCGACAAAGAGGAGCCTGTAATCAGACCTGATAAAAGCCCTCACCACACTGAGAAAATCATTTCAGTTCGCGTTAACTTTCCCACGCAGCTCCATTCTTCCCCTTTTCTGATTTATTAAACTCCAGCATCAGCATGTAACCCTGAGAACAACTGTGAATTTGCTGTTTGTAAATGATGTGTTTGATTTTCACATGCATTCACACGCTCCCTTAAAAGTCACCAGACTTGTCTGGATTACAAAGTAGCCCTATTTGTGATATAAATGTCTGAGAAAAATAAATAACATATGTTATTTCATCCATGTTTACACAGATGAAAGATATAGCCCTAGAGGACACAATTGGTTTACCACTGGTCTATACCAGTAAATGACCCCTTAATTCAAATTCCATCGATCAGACCGTGAAATGAAGGGAAAGCTGTGTGTAAGAATATAAGAAAAGACAAGTACAGTAATAAAGTTTTAGAAGGCTGGAAAAGGCTACAAAATGCATCCAAAATGTGTTTGGATAGCAATGTCGGATCAACTGTGAGGAAAAGGAAGCTGCATAACAACACCACAGGCCCTGTTTAAACAAGGCCAAATTAGAGAAAGTAAGGGACTTGAGAGGGAAGGCCAACAATCCCTTTGAAGTAGTTATAGACTGGAGTGAAGATGCACCAGTCAACGACGTCAAGGGCCATGCAAACAACTGGCTTGTGTGGCTAAAAAGAAGAATTCTGAAGAAATTGTGAGGAGTTTGCCAAAAAGGTATTCATTTTCCTAACTTTCACTAAAAAGTGAAATGTGGGGGTGGTAGCACTGTGTTGTCAAAGTCCACATCAAAGTGCTTCAAATGATTCTTTGAGCAATGCTGTAGAACCACATTTGTTTCTATAAAGACCACCACTGAGCTGTGAAGCATTCTCTAGTGCTCTGTACTCCCATCCATACACTGGCAGTAGTGGCCAGTAATGGCACATTAAATCATAATAATATACATGACAGAATTGAGAGATAGATTGTGTTAAAACTATAAACATTATACGTATTTACAGAAAGGCACAATTAATAATGTGGCAGAAGTAACACAAGGTAAATGAAACATTTTAAATTTGAGACAGTTCGGCCATAGGTGTCTAATGTAGAGTGGTAACACTTATTCTTAGAATAAGAAAAAACATCCACAAGTATAACTCAGACTACACCAAATTCAATGTGATAGCATAAGTAGATGGAACGTCAACATGGGGTCTGACATAAAGAGACAGCTTTCAGAGAGAATCAAAGAAGAGCACATTTTATAACTAGACGTGTCGTATGATGTTAGTAACACATCTTCACTGCTTTGTTTTTGGGACATATATATATATATATATATATATATATATATATATATATATATATATATATATATATATATATATATATATATATATATATATATACACATTATTGATTGTATATATAATATTATACATACATATACAAAACATATTCATTTTAATAGACTAAACATATTTAGCTGCTATCATTATGTTATAAAACTCAGAAGACAGGTCTAGGTTCATTGGTGGTTGTAGATAGTGAATTAAATGACCATATGTGATCTCTGGTTCCTATGGAGCATCGCAGGTGACATGCTGTGTAAATAAAAAATGGCAACTCAGACATGGCAACCTGATAACATTGTTACTCCTATTTTAATTGGTGGTGGATGACAAATTTGTGAAAATGACGCATAAAGGTGATTCCTACACCTTTGCACGCTACTTTCACTTGCATTTATTGTCACACCATCATCAGTTAAAAAATAGAATTGGCAAGTGTTTCTACAATGAACCAACCTCTGAATGACTTCATTAATATCTTAACCATTGAGTTTCACTGAGTTAATGGTAATTGACAGTTAACCATCAGTGACCTGCATTTGGTTTTAGGAAAGTTCATAATTGTCAGGAGTCTATGTATTATGCCTCCTGAACATGTTAATGAATCCTCAATGGTTAATGAACAATTAGCCACAGAACTGTCCTGTGCAGGGAGTGATGTAAATGATAAATGCATGCACTGGTAAACATCCTGAGCTGCAAGTCCAATAGTCCCTTCTGCTTTGCTATTATCATTGTTTTGCAGAGCGAAAAATCAAGGACTTTTCCAGACCAATTTAATAAACAGCCTGAAAATAGCCTAAACTGCAGAGCTTTAATTTGAGGGAAGATTAAGTAAATGTAACATTTATACTGAATAAAATGACTTAAAACAACGTTGGGTGTGATAAACATCATTACTCCTTGAAGCAGCTCAGAGGACTGGGATTCAGTTTAGCTGGACCTCATTGGTCAGATAAGTTAATTAAGTAAAAAATACAAGGGTCCCCAAATATTTGCATAAAACGACACCACTAGTGAATACTGACTGAATGGTTGTTCAGGTGTCTATAGAGAACAATTTTCTTTACTAAAGAACCCTTGAAGAATCATCATTTTAAAGTTTCCAGAATGATAGTCCTGCCAATTTTATCATCTCAAAGTACGCCTGATAAATGGTTTAATGTCTGGCAAGAAATGCCCCAGATACTTCCCCCCAGAGACGTTACATAACCAGTCTTAACTTCCTCCAGCCACCCTTTGTTTAATCTGCTGCATATGCTCTCACCTGTTTGATGTTCTAAGAAATACAGCAATATTGTGTGTAATGCAATCATGCAATCATAAACAGACATATATAATAAAAGGTGTGTGTGTGTGTGTGTGTGTGTGTGTGTGTGTGTGTGTGTGTGTGTGTGTGTGTGTGTGTGTGTGTGTGTGTGTGTGAGTGTGTTTGTGCTGGCCATACAAATGCTCCATTTTCATTAAATTGAGGTTGGCTCACTAATCATTGGAAGAGGGATATGTGAAAGTTATTGCTGCAGGAAGGTGGCAGTCTGGGAGCCAGGAGTGGAGGAGCTATTTTTGAGCAACCCCAAGAAGTCATTGTAGGTCAGTGGCTGCAGACGGCATCTTTCTCAAAGTCACATAGTGTAGATGGGTGGTATTATGGGGAGCAGTGCTGATTCAAATGAATTGCAGTTTGTACATTACAGGCCAATTTCTGACTGTTCCAATTTCATTTACGACAAGTAATTTTTATAATTGTTATTAATTCAATTTTTATTCCTTTTTGGTGCCAATTTTTACGGATGTGTTCACACAGAATCACACTTGATGTGGATGTGGATGATTCAGTGCTGTGTCAAAAAATCTACTGGGGCTTAGGATATGACTCAAATACCTTCAGTTGAAACTCAGATCAGGGGCTCAAACTGGTGACCATCCAAAAGGCTGCTTCCAACCACTCAACCCAGCAACCTGCCAGGCCAGCGTTCTCGTTGTTGAATACTCATAAAATTCTGAGCTCTGGGGTGGCCTAGCGATCTAATGGTCCATGATC
This sequence comes from Acestrorhynchus altus, assembly GCA_034509495.1. NCBI lineage: Eukaryota > Metazoa > Chordata > Actinopteri > Characiformes > Acestrorhynchidae > Acestrorhynchus > Acestrorhynchus altus. The sequence goes on along the minus strand of CM067507.1, from coordinate 5,413,207 downwards.
ACAGCTCATGCTAATGGCATCACCAGCTGGAGTCTGAGAAAGCTAACTGGTTCATGTCTGGGAGGGTGTGCAAAAACTTCTTCCCACACCTTTACAGCACTCCACCAGCCTGGACCGTTGATTTAAGGTTGGGACCAGACTTCGTGCTGTTAACATCAAATGTTTATCTTACTATCTGTGTTTTTCTAGCAGAAATCAAGATTCATCAGACCATCCTGGGATGCTTTTCTGTCACCACAGTTGTGCAGCAGCTATCTGAGCTACTGTAGCCCTGCTGTCAGTTCAAACCAGTCTGGCTATTCACCGCTTAATGGCTCTACACAGAAATGTCGCTAGGACACTAAAAAGAGGACTTTGTAGCTTTTCCTCCTTAGTCCAGGAAAGATGCATCTGACACTGTCTCTGCTTTAGGAGGGACTTGATATTAAGAAAGCTGCAGTTGGACCCCCTTTCCTAGAGGTCCTTGGGGGTGAATCTTGATGCACTGACCCCAGCCTCGGTCAACTCCCTTTGAAGTTTCCAATGTTCTGAATAGACTTTTCTGACAATACTCAAGCCTGTGGTCATCCTAGCTTGAACATTTTCCCACCACATTTTCCCCTTCTAGTCAATTGTCCATTAATGTTTGATACAGCACTTCGAAAACAGCCAGCAATGACCTTCTGTGGCTGGACTCTCTTGTCTTCTGAACAGCTGTCAGGTCAGCAGTCCTTCCCATGATTGTGGTTGTGTGTGCTGAACCAGACACAGTATTTATAATTGTTGAATAGTAATTTACTTAACTCTGAATGAAATATTCTAATAAGCCGAGAACTGGATTTCATGAGCCATAAGCCACACTGAGCCAGAAAATACATCACTTTAAGTGTAATGAATGAAATATATAACCACTTTTTAAAATTAAATTATAAAGAAATGTATTAAATGTGCAATTCCAGTCCTGAAACATCAAAATATGCATTATTACAATACTGTTGTTTTTATACTGTAAGCTGAGCAAACCATAGCCACTGAAAGTTAATGTCAGATAGGTGCTCAAAGTAAAGAAGAATTCAAAGAATACACACTCTGAAAACTGAGACACATTTTGTTTGGCCATTTCCAGGTTGTAGGCTTTGTGCCGCTCTTGCTGCTGGGGGTTACTGACTAACAACATGGTAACAAAGTCAAGGACGAATAGAAATTTTATTTCAACTGCATTTTTTGTTGCAGCATGTGAGACTGAATATCCCAGATCATTTTAAGTAGACATTAAAGTTATCTGTGTCAAATGGTAAACTAATATTATATTATATTAATATTATATTATATTATATTATATTATATTATATTATATTATATTATATTATATTATCCAACTGCAGGGTCGGGGAAATGACCCATATTGGGTTTTTTGAACCATTTATTTATTAATCATTAACCAACCAAAGTATTGGTGTTTTTTAAATAAACAAACACAAAATGAATTGACAGATGACAGAAAGGGACAAAGCAAATGGAATTTGTCTAAAAACCTGCTGACGCCTTTCTTCTTCTCGACACCCTGTATCCAATCTTCACACTAGCAAAGCTCTGACCAAAATAAATGGTTTCCTGAGCCTTTATTTAGTCTAAACGTAGATGTTTGGATGTTTTGGATGAAGACATCCTCTGTTTTAGGACAGGAAGACACCTGGAAAAATCCCAAGCAATACAACATCTCAGCAGACACAATATGACCAACACTTTGCATGTCAGTGTTTAGGTTTGTGAAAGTCAGCCAATGTTACATGAATAAATCATCACATTCACAATCTAATCTTTAGTTTTGTAGATTTATTTAGTCAGGGAACACCTTTTACATCCCTTCATACATACGGCCTACATAAATATTATTAATATAAACTTAGTCTTTCTGTAGTCCTTCCACCCACACTTTCTGAAAACAGGTTGCAGAATTCCCTGAGTGTCTGCCTGCCTTGTCTGTAACAGTGAAATATACAGTGGCATGAAACGATTGTGTGTCTCTGGGTTTTTCTGTAATTATTTAAGAGTTAAGAGTGTCCACCTACAAGTGATACTGCATTAATGACCCAATGAATGGAACACATTTCTTTTTTTTATTTTACAAATTAATGAAGTTAAATGGAAATATAACAAATATTATACTAAATAATCTACTTTAACATGTACTGATCTGGCAATGAGAAAGACATGAAACACAGTCTACTGCCCTGTGATAACACAGTGTATTGTTTTCAAACAATACAAATACATAAATGAATAAACGAGTGAATCAGAAACACTACAGACCAAAAGAAGCTGTTGCTGAAATGTGTTGCAAACATTTCACTGTTAAAGGGCAGAATGAATCACACTGAAGGTGATATGAGGATGAACTTCTACAGCAGGAAAATTATCCTAAACATTCCTCAAAATCAGGAGGCTAGATGTCATAGATGTCATAGAGCGTGCGGCAGGATGGTCCATGGGTCTCCTAGAACTAGAAGAAAGAGCGATGTTTACAGTACAATAAGTGTTTCCAGTAATCAGCGCATTTATACATCTTTTTCGAATTTCTTTTGGTTTTCTGTCTGTGTGCAGGCTTCTCCAGATGAGCGCTCACTGGAAGTGCAGTGAGTTGAGGTGCGGTGAGGGGTAAAAAAAAAGGGAAAAGGGTTATTGTAGGAAATCCAAATGTCTGAGCCATTCTAACAGTCCAAGGTCAGGAACCCAGTAGACAAATACACACTGGACACAAGCTTGAAACAAACTTGAATAAACCAGGCCTAGAGCAAAACAAACCAGCACTGGGAGAATCCGGGAAACAAGCCATGAAAGTAAACAGAAGACAAAGGAAAGATGCAAACTAAACACAGAAGATACACAGGGTTGGTGTAAATTCTAAGGACAGATGCCCAGATGTCAGATGACCCTGGTCTAATAATGGCCTGGTTAGGTCACTGATGGGTCACTTGTGGAAATAGAAAATATACTGTGGACTAAAACTGGTACAGCTATGGCAACCATATGTAAGGTTTGCCATAGCATTTGAACTCTGGGCCTGGACTTTTTGCCATCAGTGGGGTCAGAGTTACACGACTCAGGAGCTGGGATGATCACAGAGAACCAAAACAAACAAAATCACATAACAAGGAGGGCAACCTTGTGAGTGGCTCTGTAGTTAGAGTGGGTTATTGATCATAAGGTAATGTGTTTGATACTCATATCTGAGAAGCTGATCCCTGAACAAGGCATTTAGGATATGTGAGGTATCACATCTTCCTTGGTACTATAGTGAACAGGGGTTCAATTCCTTGATGGAGAGAGCTGATGCTTTTATTTTTTTAGGGACACATATGGCCTAGAGCTTGGGGCTGGTTCGGTCCCTTGGTCTGACAGGAAGTGGGGGTGGGAGGAGTGAAGAAATATTGCATTCTCTTTTCTCAGCATTCATTGTTTAGGGGTCCTTAGGCACCAAGTTGCTGCCCACTAATGCCCGGGTTGTGAGGTGACTACTCATCTCTAAAGATGCGTGTTCTCATTACCTCATTTTCCCATTTTCTATTTTTTGGTGCTTATACGGATGGATTAAAATAGCATTATGTAAGAATTGATATTTGTTGCTTTCATTCTCCTGGACTCCTCCTACATTTGGGAAGTGCAATTCCCATATTGAGCCACTCCACAAGGATGTGCAGTTCTGGATAAGATGAGCTATACAAATCGACTGTTGAAAGTGAAAGAAGCATGTGCATTGACAGAGTAATATTGCAGGATAACATTGCAGGGAGAATTAGGTTATACAGTGTTAATCAGTTTTTTTCGATTGGTGTCGTGTCCACAGTTAGATAGTGCAGTTAGAGTGGAATGAGAGATATGCCATTCTTCTTATTCTTAAGATGAAAATGATTTGAAAGCTGTTACTTTAAAGTAAAAGAAATGTGGCATACTATTGCTTTAAATGCATAGATTAGAAATTGTTCCACTGCTGCACTTTAAAGGGTAATTTTAATCTAGGGATGTCCCAATTCCACCCAGTGGAACAGGATTGGGGCCAATCCAAGCATTCTTGATCAAATTCTGATTCCTTTTTGTGCCCTTTGACGTCCTCAAGAGTCTATTAACAGACATGTTTCTCAGCTGCAGCAATAAAGGAACTTCTCAGAAGGTAACAGAACAGGAAATATTTTACGCTGGAACATGAAAATGTACAGTAATATCTGTATTTTGACAGTGTTTATGAAACTTGTCTGTAAAATGTCTCTTTGTGTTATTTGTATACATCACCAAAATCACCCAGTTTGGTTGTATTTGTGCAGCACCAAGGATAATCCATTGCATTAAATTCATTTGGGGAAATATACTCCTATCCTCATGAACTACAATTGTTTGGTTCTAACCCAGCAACAGATTTCAGATCAGATCATATTCCATCACACACACACACAGATGGTCAGACTAGATTTTATGATATTAAATACACTATAAAGTATAAATTGCTCATTTAAAAAAGCGAAATACTGAACAAAATAAAGAATGTCTGATTAAATAAACTGTTTACTAAATGTAAAGGGATTTAACTTCAGAGTTCATTAACAGTACATCTTTCAAAAGTTGTTGGTCTGATACAAACACAAAGATCAGATTAGATTGGTATTGACCAACAGTCAACATTAATAAAAAATACTCTATTCAGAAGTTGTAAGTTTCACAATTTGAATGGTAACAATAATACATATTTGGCATCGGCCCCCTCATTGGACCAGGCCTGTATATGTCTGGACCCTCACACATCCTGCTGAATATGGAAGGATGTGATGGAGCCAATCCCTTGGTCAGTGAGGACAAAGGAGAGGAAAATGAAACACCAGCATCTGTAGAGCAGCAGAAGGGGGGTGTGAGTTACAGTCTTTAATGAACAACCTTTTATTGACAGGTGAGAGTAGGTGGCTGGTTGAGGAATGGGCTGAGTCTTCTGTTAGAACTTTCACAAAAGCTTTCATTTTTATAATGAGACCAATTACAGTGTAAATGGGTCAGCAAGAAGTCATCACTCTAGCGAGGTTGACAACCACTGATTTGCCTTTTCATTGTAGCCTCTAATACCAGAGAAGGAGGTGTACTGGTATAAAACCACAATGTAACACAAATAATGGCAACCATGGATGCTTTTATCTGTTTAAGGTGTAGATAAAAGCACGAAGATGCACACACTGAATGTTTTGGTGTTAATATTGCATTGTTAATATACAAAATTAAATCAATAATGTGCATTTTGACAATGAAGTCTTTGGGAATCAAATTGTTTAGACTGATGAGTTAAAAGATGAACTTTTTGGAAGACAAGTCCAGTATATCACAACAAGAACCAGTATACAGTCACCTTCAGTCATGGTGGAGGTGTGATTATGTGGGGATGCTTTGCAGCTTGAGCAAATTATCACTATTGATGGAGCCATGAATTATGGTCCCTATTAGAACATCATGCAGAAGAATCTTTGGTATATAGTCTTCGATCCGAAGCACAGCAGTAAGTCCGCGTCTGAATAGCCTTAAAGAAACGAAATGACAATTTTTCATCGGCCAAAATCTCCAGTTCCTGAACGTATTTGGTTGTAATTACTGGTGTGTGATGCGTTTCGATGGCAAATCATGTTGTTAAATCTTAATGACTTTAAATGCTTTATTGCTCAAATGGCTTAGTGCTATGGATGTTGCAAAACCTTTCTCCAATTAATGAAAGTATAATTTGTGTTTCTCATGTTCTCCTTGTCTTGCTTTGCATTTTATATGACAACCCCAAACCATTTAATGGCAACATACAGCAGGAATCAACATGGATAAGTACCGTAACAGCACTGCAAGAGTGTAAAATCTATCCCTACTCAGTCTGGTTCTGCTACAATGCATTAATCTTGGAAAAAGCCTAAGTATGTTTTGGATAAATGCGATTTGCCAATACACCTAATTACATTAGGGGTGTATTCATGAAGCTTCTCTGCTGAGCTAGGATGTTCCTGGCAGTAAGATCATCATAAATAAGAGGAATCCACTCCTAGATCAGCAGCACTCCTAGAGCACAGGCCCAGGCCTGCACCCGAATGGGATGTCTTATACTATCACTGAAGCTCTTACTGCAAGTGTTCAATAACAACCACAACATCTAGCAGCTAGATATCAATCAACCTTGCAGCAGAGAGCTCAATGCACCCTTAAATAAAGAAGCAAGGGCACATATTTCTTATTTAAGGTGCACTAGAACGGCAAACACCTGTATTTATGAGAGTGTAGGACATGGAAGTGACAAACTGTGAATCTCACACACTGTTATCTCTACCTTCACAAGAAAATCTAGCAGAATCCTCACTAGGCTACTTGTTAACACTATTACCCCTTCTTCCCTCCAACAGTTGTAAACAAACTGGACTATTGGAGCTGAAATTAACTGGAGATAAATGCACGTCACCCCAGTAAGTAATTGCTAGGGTAAAAGCTAACAGCCTACAATCTCTCCAGGTTGTTAAATGCATACTGCACTGAGAGGACACAATGAGAGGACAGCAGCACCATCCTGTTCATGCTTCATGGATGATTCAATGTAGCCAAATTTGAGCTTTCTGTTTTTCCACAAACTCTAAAAGGAAAGAAAAGGTAGGTCAGGGTTTTTTTTCATTCTTAGGCACAAAAAGGCTTGTAAATAGGCAATTTAAACAACAAATCTGAACATTTTTCATGCAAATCTGTGAGATACTTACTATGTATATGCATTTCTGATGCCACTTTTAGGACTTCAGTGAAGGCATTGAAGGCCCAGTCTTTAAGACTGCAGAACAAGGAATATTTTAGGAAGCAAAACAGTTAAAATAACTTACATTATATGAAAAAAATATGATTTTCCCTAAATATAGAGGGAAAGTTCATTACTATAGTAATACAACTAAATACTACAAAAATAAAATGGTGAATTCACTTACATGTATTAATTTCCATTATGGATCATTTATCAGGATCAGGACCAGCATCTGTACGAAACTTTACCAGTAGTTACACTTTATTGTTTATGTGGAGAAAAATGTGAGTCTTTAAAAATGTATGAAAAAATGGCAAGTATGGAGCGACTAAACCTAATTGTGTCTCTCAGCCCATGTGTGAGAGTGGGAAGCCCTGATGGAAAGGTTGGACTGTGTTGGATATTACACTGACTTGTGTTTGTTTACAAAGCACTCACTGGTTATATTCCATCATTTGTCACAAAAACTCTGAGTAACACCAAGTATCAGACTCGTTTCAGTGACTGCATTACCCTTCCGGATACCAAGAGGTTTGAATGGATGAGGGTGTTCTACATAGTGAGCTGGAATTTGATACAGAAAAATAAAGATTCTCCAAAGCTCCACTCACCGGTGTCATTTTTTTGAACTTGTACTATCTAACCACCTCCATTCCTTCTGTTGTTTGTAAGATGGCTTACTTACATTCCTATTACTTCACTTTATTTGTATAATTATATTTCAATTTAAACTATTTATTTGATTGAATGCATTTTTATTATTATTTTGTGTTTGGACAGCTATTCAATTTGACTGATTTCTACTTGTTTTAGACGTACATTTTATTTAAATTTTTATATTGCATTAAATGTTTAAGGTCTTATTCAAGATCTTTCCAAAGTGTCTCCACCTCCCAATAACCTTCAGTGATGATCTAGGAATTTACAGTTGTTTATAAATGTCCCCAGGAGACATTCAGCCTGGGCCTGTTTGTAATCTTGGGTAATTTGCACTTTATGTTTTATTTAAATTCCCATATTATTGCTAGAGTTGAGTAACAAAATTGGTACTTTAAGAGCACTAACTAAAAACAAACAGAAACCAGTACAGTGCAGATCCGATCACTAACCTGATCCACAAAGAGAGCATCACTCAGTCCAGTACAGTGAGGATCACAACACAGCCGAGTTATCAAAAACTACTTACAGCACTAAATGACCCATCTTTGTATGAGCATGGTAATACATCCAGCATGAAAACAACCCTTTTCACTACACCAGTCTTTTATCATGTCATGTGAGGATGATCTAGATGTTATTTAAGGTTCTGTAATGGAAACAGGCTACATCTGTGTCTGATTGGATAATAAAGATAGATAACATGACTGTTGTCTCCAGGTACAAAGCCCTCATCCACATCTAACATCAAACATCATCAAAGTCAGAGGTGCGCCTGGAGTCAGTCTGGGTTAGTCACTGACCAAAGCAGTCTGAGTCAATATCTGGACATAGCCACAAGAGGAAATTACACTGTATTTCCTTCTTCAGAGAGCAAATAAACAACCTCTTCTTCTGAATGTTTCCTGGGCCTGAAGCGCTCCTGTGCAGATTCCAAAAATAAGTCTTAGTAGGACAGGGCAGCTTCACATGAGACGTTAATGAGACAGGATAAGGATGTGGATGAGAGCATTGTCTTTGTAAGCCCGAATTTCTCATTTGCAGTATTCGGGATCTTTTCTCAGACAAACACAATCAAAAACATGATGACCTAAATTTTATGATGACAAAAATATGAGGAAGTGCATTGTGTTATATTTATAGTCATATCTACATTTTTTTATATTGTTCTAAATTGACAAATATTGGTGGTTTTCTAATAAATGCAAATTAAAATATACTAAAGAATGTCAATATTTGATCTTTTTCTAGTTCAATAACTACATAACTAACAAATTTGCGAGTGAGTTAGATAAATAGTCTCATGCAAATACATAGTCTCTTTAGACACATATTATTATAATATTATAATATATATATATACATATATATATATTATGACTCTATAATAAACCAAATATATAATATAAAAGATGTCAACATGTTTTACAGCACAATCCCTATCTATTTTCTGAAATCAAGAGTAATTATTCTTTATAATGTTCGTACATATGTTCTCAGAAAAGCACATTGACTTAGTAACATGTTTATAGATGTTTGCACTTCGATAATTTAATTCACATCTATTTATTTCATTTTTAACAATCAGGACACTACTGTGGATGAAATATTACACAAACAATTTGATTTGGTCAGATATTTACATACACCCAATTGTTGTCCTGTATAGATTTTTTAAATTATTTTTATGGGGCAGAATGAGTTGAGCTCTACATTCAGCTTTAGTAAACACAAAGATTTCTTTCCCCAAAGAAATTAGCAGAGAATCAAAACTATACTATAAAGGTCCAAATTCTACACACATATGTGACTAAAACGGCATTTCAGAAATCATACAATGTGCAATAAATATAGGCTGAACTTTGTGCATATGTACAGATTACTAACAAATTAAACCTAAACCTCACTCATATTATACTCCTAACATTAACCAGAACTAAATCTGAACATATCTCTCTCTATATCTCTTTAATACCTAAGAGGATAAACAGCTTGGATAGTAATTTGGGGACAGTGGGCAGTTGCTTGCTTCAGTAATTGCTTTTATCAGTCAATCATTATTTTGTTCTTTTCCTAAGTACAACAAATGTTGAATCTTTTGTAATGAATGGTACCATACAGCTTTAAGGATCCTTGAGGAACATTTGGAGGTTCTTCAATTTGAAACTTTGGAGGAACCGCTTTCATTTCAGGGAGCCTTCAAGAAAGGCTTGTATTGAAGGTTCCTTGAAGCACCTTAAAAGGTTCCTGCACAGATTCAAATAGCAGAACCTCAAGGATCCACAATCTTGAATGTTTAACAGTATAGATCTATTTAGATCTCCATGTAGATGGAAATAAGCTTAAAGCATTGAGGCATGCCTTTGAAATGTACTCATATTTGGTATCCAATAAGAAAGGTTAGGATATATATGGTGCTATTTAAACTATAAGCGCAGCAAATCCCGGATTTGAATAGATCAAGTCCCTTTTAAAGTGTTCGGCAGTGTTGAATTAACACTTTCATTTTTATTTTACGTCCAGATAGACAGAGTTCATTCAGCACTGTGGATTTGGATGTGAGGGGAGGGAATTTGGAGTTTCATAATAATCTGATGCAGCGGCTTTAGGGTCGTTGTGGGGACACTCAGCTGGGCCATCTCATTGCCAGGATTTTCTGTGCCCAATTCGCCTGGTGCAGAGTGGTCAATCACTCTGGAAGTTCATCATAGCTTTGTCATGTTATTATCATCATTTCTGAGTGATCTGATCAGAAATGGACAACACAACATACTGACTGTTGACATGTTGACTCCATACATATGTGTCATTTGTGTTGAAGAGCAGAGATCGGTCTCTCCGTCATTTGCATGCTATCCATGGCCATGTCTGGCTAGAACATAATCCCAGACTATGGTTGAAAGTCTTAACTCAGATATTAATATTTAAGAAGATTCCTATAGGATATTCAGGTCACATTCATACTGGCAGGAATGATCCCCAGAATTGCAAATCAGCAGAATGATTTCAGCAGCCCTCAGTCTGGGCCTGTTTGAAGGCCTATGAAATGACTATAAATCATACCATAGGGTCAGTTTTCAGGTTAGTTAATCAGCGGCTTGGCCTGAAACTCTCACTCAGCCTGTATATTTTCACATGTTGAGTGAACTGACAGATATTTTTACACTTTCACACAAAATACTTCTGACATAAAAACTATAACCAATCAATCAACCACAAAAAAACCCAACATGGAGGTCATGGAAAGTCAGTATGTTGAACAGACCCTCCTCAGGCTGTTTAGGTGCAAATGGACTGGAAACCTTTACTGGGACAATCCATTTCCGCTTCTAAATTTCTCAGCAGAAAAGGTCAAGCAATCCTGTTACACTTACTGGTTTCTTGCCGTTGTTTGCTCCCGCATTTATCAAATCATTTATCACGTTGTAAGCCCACACACGCCTACATTATACACACCAAACAGTGTGTGAGCTGCATGCCGTTCCACGACAAATGCTTTTCTTAATCTACAGTGAAAGATGAACATGTGGCCTTTGTGCTTCTGCAAGACTGGCAGCACCTGGCTGTTTTTGCCACTTTCAAAGGGAGCTGCTCTACCAAAAACCATTAACTGAGCTGTGAACAGATTGCAGATTCACTTTTCAGTCGTCCAGGTCTGAGTGAAAGACTATAACACTGACACTGACCTGTTTTGGACATTTCAGAATATTTGCTCCATATGGTTTCATGGTTGTTTTTAATACTGTTTCAGAATCTCATGATGAACGAACCAATAGAAATGTTCCAATATAAAATATATGGTATAAAATATGTTATACAATCTTCTTATGTTGTCTCCCATTGAACGTTAGGGTTTTTTCCTTCCCATGTAAAGTTGCACATTTGAAGATACAAGGTTTTTATTTGATAGATTAATAAGGTTGTGATCAGTTGTCATCTAGGCCAAATCTGACCTAGGCAACCCACAAATACCTGTTTAGACTTTGTAGGTTGGTAGGCACTCCCAAATGTATGTTCACAAACACTGAACAGTGATAAGGTTTTCAAAATATGGGCCCTTAAAACAAATGATGTGCCATAGAGAGAAAAATAATGTGCATTTGTGCATGCAGGATAATTGGTCCCGCAGCAAGGAGATGGATTATGTTTCCATGCCCACTGTGCCTAGCTGTGTGAATCCTGCAGGTAAAGCTTTATTTTGCGGATGTACCACACTGGGTTTTGGACATGCTGCTGGCACAGAGGCTCATGGATGACAGTCTCAGGAGAAAACCCCTCTCTGTCCCAGTGATGAAAGCCAAACATACCCCCCTTACAAGGGCCTGGAGACCGGACATGGAAAGTGCTGACAGGCTTTGGCACAAAACAGTGATGTGTATCAATCCTAAAATCTGATTTTATTGGAGCAAAGATGTCATCTAATCATTGAATGACTCCAGTGATATGATATCTTTAGTAATGTACAAGCTTTATTCATTGTCCTGAATGTGAGCAACAGTGAATGTCAACAACAATTTAGAGATTGTATCTAACCACCGATAGTGGATCCACCAATGCACGTGTCCCCTTTGTCCTTCTTTTTTTGCCAACAAAAATATGGTCATCTTAGTAAAACATAAATTGCTCCACTCACCCTGTAGACCATCTGTTTCTCTGCATACATTGTTATCCTCCTTACACCTTGATCTTCAACAGTCAGGACCCCACAAAGCATTATGTGAATGGTCAGTCATTCTCAGTCCAGCAGTGACAACGAGGGGTTTAAACACTCCAGCAGCACTGCTGTGTGCTATGCAATTGAACCAGCATAACACTCACTAACACACCATGTCAGGGTCACTGCAGTGCTGAGAATCTCTGTATACGTTGGAATCCTCCTTTGACCCTGAGCTGCACTGGTCAGGACCCCACAGAACCACTCTAAAGCACCACTGAAGAACCCCCTTTGTAAAGCTGCACACCATCAGAGAAAAAGGTTGGTTAACTGAGCTGGACCAACTAATTACCTAGACTATAACCTTTGGTGGTGGGATTAGATTATATTTTTGCTTAATATATCCAGTGTTCAATCCAATGTTTGCCCTTTTGTGAACAGTTGTGGAATAAATGTTAAAAATCATTCATTCTTCTTCTCCTTCAGTCACCACCTATCGAGTTAAAGCTAATCTTATAGATCTAAGAGCAAGTGTTCGGAAGTTAATCAATTATGACTATACATGGAGGGTAGTGAGGTAGTGCTCAACCACTCCCCTTTATCCCTGCTCAGGTGAGTGGTCTGCATCAAGGCTGTGATTGCGTGTGGTAAGGCATCAGATTTAGGTAAGATGCTTACAGCTTCGTGCTCTTGATTAAGGTAATGAGATTTGCCCTCTAAGGATGGAAGTGAAGACATGACCTTGACCTGTATTGTGGAGAGAGGAGGCCTTTAATTCAGCTTTTTAAAACAATAGCATTTATTGTTTCGCAACTTCCGTGTTAAAAGCTCCACTTTTGGCTCTTCAAAACGTCAGCTACCTGGAACGAATCTAAGCCTGAAGTGCAAAGTACACCGTTTTCATCACGTCTCAACAATTCACAAATACAGACCTTTGTTACTCATTAAGCTCCTTTTGGGAGCTGGAAGCCAGTCTGAGCAGTCCACCTTCATTCTGACTGCTTCCAGACAGACTGTGTTCAAATATGCATGTTAATGGTATTATGCATATTATGGTATTTCTCATTTGGATGACCAGATATAAAAGAATGCATTGTCCACAGAGTCACATTATGGACCAGCCTGTCCACAGAACATCATCCCAAAGGCTCAGCGAGTGTCCAGGGGCTTTTTTTGCGCAAATCTGACTGAGCGTTGATGATTCTTTGGGTTATCAGTGCTGTAGGGTTAGCAACCATGGTGACAGTAGTGCCTCACAACCTAAACAAATCTGTATTAGTTAAAGAGACGTCTGATGACACATTTACATAAACTATAATCTATACAGAATATGTAATAACACATAAAATATTACATATAGGTCTGTCAGAGTCAGCCATTGTGTGTTTGTGTGTGTGTGTGTGTGTGTGTGTGTGTGTGTGTGTGTGTGTGTGTGTGTAGTAGACAACCTGCTCCAACCATGTCTGGTTTAACTAATAATGCCATTATCAAGCCTGATTTGAGAAATACTTTAATAAAAAAAACAGTATATAAAATTTATTTAAATAATAATAATAATAATAATAATAATAATAATAATAATAATAATAATAATAATAATAATAATAAATTAATGGGGCACAGTATATAATCCACTAACATTTTCATTTGATAATATCCCAGTGTTTTTCAAATCAGGCTTGATAATGGGAATTCTGCTGCATCTCTACTGCACTGTTCAGGAGCTACAGAGAGCCTCCATGAGCCACCAAAGCAACTCTGTCTCTACATGGCTCTGATTTGGCCTATTATCTAAAATGAGTTTGACTATCCTGAACTAAACAGTACCTCATTTTCCTGCCAGCTCTCCTAAGTAGGTTGAAATTTCAGCCCTGTCAGTGTTTGATGATAATCTACATTATGGTTACAAATGTTCCTGAAGCCAAATACAGCTTGTCTAGTTATGTGTGTGCTGTGGATGGACAAATTTCTCAGACAGGCTGTCTAGACAGTTAAAGCAAAACATGTCACTCTCCATGTGTCTGTGGGATGGTCATCTGTGTGGAATCAATTATAAAGCTTGCTGCATGTCAGGCTCTCCAATGTCAGGAACTGGACAATCAATTCTTTTTGTGATCGATATTTTCAAATATTATCACTCAACATTTCTTTGTGTTATTCAACAATATAACCAGCCACCATTATAAGAATTCACTTATAACTCAGACAACCCCATGCACAATTGATCATTAATTATTTTAATAATAAATGGTAATAATACATATTTTCCTAATTCAAAAAGACTCTGGAGTGTATCCTGTTCTCTCTCTCCTAATAATACATTACAAAATATTTACTAATATAAAACATCCTAATGGATGCAAACATATATGCAAACAATGTAGATTTCAAATATTTGACAAATATTCAATTATATGGAATTCACTTATATCTAAAATTGTGACACTGTCATTCAGAAACCTTCTATTTCCAAAATCCCAACTTTACAGAAAAAGAAAAAAGCTTAAATGTAAATTCAAATGTAAATATAAATTCAATTTTTTTATTGTAAATGTAAATATCAAATTCAATGTAAATATATTTAATTAATTCATTATTTAAGTCACATATGTGCATTTCCATTGGTTCATTCATCAGGGAAATGTTGGTGATTTTTGCAAAGAATGGATGAATATCCCTCAAACAATTACTGAAAAACTATTGGTTACACATAGTAATACTTGCCACAGGGGGAGCTCCTAGGTACAAACCATGCAGGGTGCCCAAAGTTTTGCTTTGCTACCTTTTTCTTTTTTATTATTTTGAAAATAGTTTTTTTTATTTTTATTATTTTGCTTAAAATGCAAAGAAAATGTGTCACCTTTAACTTTATGCCTTTTTGAATAGAATATAATATCTTTAACTTCCTTAACTGTTCAAAGTAACAGTCACTTTTACCAGCAGTGCCCAAACATTGTATTAGTTACACTGAAATAATATGTGATATATATGTCAACAATGCTCCAGTCACTTCAATACTACAAAACATGGTCCTGACTTGAAGCCTTTGGAGATGCTGTGGCATGCTCAGAAACTGAGTTTGGACAATTACCTTTACGTGGTTGATGTAGGTTTTGAAAAAGACATCTATTAAATGAATATAATGCCCTTTAAATAGCTGCATAATCTAAAAACAATGTGATTTGCAGAAATAAAAGGAATCGTGAAGGTGCAAGTACTTCGCTGCACTGTGTTGTGAACAGTTAAAGTGAATTCATTGTGGGAGAGATGAGGAGGGACGGTTGCAGCAATACACTTTCACAAATGCAAGGTTAGCACACAGTAGCTGGGTCACAGCTCTACCTGTTTGTTTTGCAAACTCTGAAACAGACGGGAGAATTTTCGACACTGTCAACTCCCGTCCCGTCCCTTCCCGTCTGCTAATCTGACACATCTGGCCCTCGCTGCACTTGCACATGTGAGTAGACAAATGCAAGGCTAGCACTGAGACATGCCCAGTTGACATGACTTTGACCTTCTGTGTTTTCTAGAGCTTTAGAAATCCTTAACTGTGTTTACAACACATTCATAAAGAATGACCCACGCTATTGCTTTGATTTGGGTCAAAGCATGATAGCAACATTAAGCTGAGGTTTGTCAGCACCTGAACCTACATTCAGATATCAAGCTGTGAGATCAGCTGTTATGAAATGGTCTTCCAGACACAATTTGATAATGCCAAGTCACTATAAGCTTGTAGTGGGTGGTGATCATCCAACATGTTGACCATGCTGTCCCAATAATGCTCGTCACTGAATGCAATCAAATCCAAGCAAGGGTGCAGAATCTAGTCAAAAGTCTTCACTGGACTGTAGAGACAGTTACTGCAACAAAAAATGGGAGACTGCTGGCAGAATCAACCATCTCTGGACGTTGGTTCAGGCTGGGAATCTCATGAGGACTCCACAAAGTCCACACACATACAATGGCTGTCATATCAAGGGTATTACATTGCAGTAACTGTCCCTACTGTCCAGGGAAGGTTTTCTACTTGTGGACCATTTCTCTGGGCATTAGTGGGTCAGCATGAGCCCCCCAAACTCATCTTCAAAATCCCAACTCATCCCAAAAGTATTGGACACCATCAATCCAGAGAACACAGTTCCAGTCCTCCACAGCTCAGTGCTCAAATATCTGCTTCAGAGGGTCCTATTCTATTGGCAAGAATTCTCTACAGGGACTACACAAGCTGTGTGTGTGCATTTGCACATCTGTATCAGCAAAAGGTACCACTTCAACTCTAGTATTTACACTAATCAGCCATAACATTCGTTTTCGTTCACTGTCCATTTTATCAGCTCAACTGACCATACAGGTCCCCACAGAATAAGTTTTTCGATGGTACGACATTCTCAGCACTGCCGTGACACTGATATGTTGGTGGTGTGTTAGTGTGTGTTGCACTGGTACCAGACACAGCAGTGCTGCTGGAGTGCTTAAGCATCTCAGTGTCACTGCAGGACTGGGAATAACCCACCAACCAGAAACATCCAGCCAACAGTGTTGTGTGGGCAGTGTCCCGTGGGCAGCGTCCTGTGAGCATTGATCAGAGGACTAGAGGACGACCAACACATACTGTGGAGAAACAGATGAGCTTCAGCCTCTGACTTTACATCTACAAGGTGGAGCAACTATGTAGGAGTGTCTAATATTGTGGAGAGTGAGCGGACAGTGTTGAAACACTCCAGCAGCACTGCTGATCCACTCACACCAGAACAACACACAGCACCATCAGGTCAATGACAACCCAATTAATACCTGCCCTGTGGTAGTTCTGTGGGGTCCGTACCTTTGTAGATCAGTGTGTGGAGAAACAGACGGACTACGGTCTGTAATACAAAGTGCTCATCCACCAGCAAGTCTCCCAGTGCTCACGATGGGCAGTCGGGCTGTAACCCTCCGTCAGCAGAAAAACAGCCATGTCACATTCATGAAGAGATAAGCTGTGAATTTGCAACAGAGGGAATTAGAGTCTGTTGTGCATGCAGGCTAACTTAGAAGGCATTACAGATATGAGCTGTTATGAGAGAGAATGATGCATTTTGTCATTTCAGAGAGATGCTCAGGAGATGATTAGACTCTCTCCTGACAATCCTCTACAGCTCACATCCTCTGGACATCTGCCACAGGACAGGTGTCCAGTGCAATCAATGAATGGCACTGTCCCTTCAAAATGAATTGCTTTGCTGAAATATGCAGGACATGCAACCACCCAGCGTCTGAATGAGTGCAACAGCTGTTGCGGAGTTCAAACTAAAAATGGCATTCAGATGTGGTGGAATGTGCTCGTAAAGGCCTAAAATACCACTGTGGTGCTTCAGATTGTGCAGCAGAAAATCCATGGTGTATGTGAAAACTGCTTAGGGAATGTGCTCATGCATATAAGGAAAGATCAAAGCCCGTTTCACTCCGAAATAGCATGAGACCGTATTTACTTGCACAGCTTCTGTTGTTATAACTTCATGACCAACATCTGTTCCTGAACGTGGCGCTGCAGGAATACCATGTCATTTATCCAGGAATTACTGCGGGTGGACATAGTTTAAGCCTTAGGTTACTGTAATTGCCAGTGACAACAAAAGTACTTTTTTCGCTTGTGACTCATTGGAACAAGCCAGGGAAGTTTGTTAGAAAGGTCAGAAGTGCAGATCCTGTTGGTTTAGTAACAGTTCATGGGAACTCTTAATATATGATCTGATGAGGTGATGAAGCAAGTAGGCTGAAAGAACAGAATAAGCCAATCGGAGACATAGCACACACTATGCACTCCGAGGTAACACACAGGCAGGTCAAGAACTTGTGCAAATGGACAAATGTCAGTGTTGCTGGATAATGACTCAAAACATAACCATGACTTCAAGATTACTTAAGTTTAAAGTTGAGTCCTGTCAGGTCTTATTATCTTGGACTTGATGTTGGGTCTTGGATTAAAAAAAACAACCTAAAAAGAACAAGAATACCTTCATGCACAGGTCCCAAATGCAGACAACGATGCATACATCAATGAGCTGCTCCCATCTCTGTCATTTAGAGATTTCTTATCCTGTGCAAATTTGTCATTAACAATACAGACGTCCTGTGTTACAAATGAACTCTCCATGTGAAACTAATCCTCCACTAATTGGGGCTTTTAGACAGTGGTCTCCAATCTGTGGGCTGCAGCCTCCCCAGTAGGTGGTGGAAGGTGATGCCAGGGGATCAGTTATTTCTTAAACTGCAAAATGTTCTCATATTTGATGTTTGTTTAAGGCTTTTTCCAACCGTGGTCTCATGTCCTTTTGTTTCACGGTCTTTTTGCCTGCTAAAAATGTCTTTATTGTGAAATGTCCCCCAGAAATCTTTAACAAAATTCTACCAGGAAACTCAAATGCTGCACCCCCTTTTCTCAACCAATTCCATTCCACCACCTGTCTTTAAAAGGCTTCTAATCACACACACCTTTTGCTGCTTTACCGATGCTGAGATTTTGTTTGCCCCTCTGACCTCTCCAGTTTGGTCCCATTAGTTGCACAGGGGTTTGTCTCCATCCCTGCCTTCCATACATTGCAGGAGGGCCCAGATATTTCCAGACCTGGTCCAATAATGGGGGCTGTAACTTATTGTAATTGTTACCATAGAAATTGTAAAACATTGGGCAGAATACAGTTTTGCTCACTCTGTCTTCTGGTAGAATTTAGGTGTATATTATGCTGTGTGATTGCAAAGTTAAACAAAACTCAATAAGCTACATTATGGTGAATTAGTTTTGCATTTTAAATGCTCATATCACTTAAATATTCTTGTAGGGTGCAGAAGCATTTGTGGTCTGTTGGGTTTTATGGTCGACACGTTCCAAAAAGTCAGGAACCACTTTAATGGGATTTAAGGGAAAATGGAAAACAATTCCATTACAAGGGGAAATCCTACATGAGTCATGAGTTTGGGGTCCCTCATTCAAAACTGTGACTGTTAAAAGTACGTGAGTAGAACCTGTATGACCTGATCTCCAAAAAACTTTCTTTTCAACGTTGTTGGCAAGGTTAATGCATTATGTGTATTTTGTAAAGTTTTAGATGGAAAAAGGAAAGGAGCATCAATGCAAATGTTTGGGAACCCCAAGAGATTTGAGATTGTAGGATAACTTCATAACAGAGTTATGGCTTGTTCACAGTTATTGTTATTTAGAAAGCCAGGTCGTGCAAATTTCAAAGCTCTGTAAAAACCCAGACTCCTCAAACCTTGCCCCATAGTTTGCAAGCTCCTATAAGCTCCTGCTGAATAATTTGAAAAGTCAAATAACTGATATGCAAAAGCAGGAGAAAGATATAAAATGATGTTTGCACCTTTAAAGGCTTTTATTCAGTCTCAGTCAGGCTGAGGTCAATAAACAAAGGTTCCTTCATGACCTTTCCAACCTGCAAACCTAGTAAAGCTAGATGTGAACAATGGCATGAGGGAAAAGAGCAGAAAAGGTAGCCCACGCCCACATCAAGATGAATTACTCATAAGGTTAAAGAATAGGAGAGGCCTCGTGGGCTGGGTCCCAGGTCTCTGCGCAAGAAGGCGACACACACCTGGCACAAGCTATTTGGTCAGCGGCTGAAACTGACCAATGAGGAAAGGTTAATACATTATGTTTACCAACAAATAGGGCTGTAAATTTATAGTGACCTATAATTATTAGATAAGAGTAGACCATAAAAGATCTTAGTTAATAAAGTGAACCGTGAGTGTATTATACTGTAAGCTCCACTGCAGTATAATTCTTCAGTACACTGAGACTTCACTTAATAAACCCATTGGACTCTTTATGAAAATGCTGTAAAGCTGCCTTGGGTAAACACCAACCAATTCTCTATTGTTCTCACACTGTGTCCTTTGCCTTTTTATGGGTCATTGTGTTTGCTGCTGTCTTAATTACCTTAGAGAGGTAATGTTTTGCCAGATGTCCCACAAAACCAAGCAAGAAAGAGCAGAAAAAAGGTCAGATCTATGCTACGAACAGGCCTGGATGATCCCATGGGTTTTACGGGTGGGTGCCCAGGGGACTGGGCCACAAGGGGGCCCATGAGCATTTCTTACAAAAACAGCTGTTTTTATTAGAGCTGTATAGGACAAGCTTTGTCATTGATATCTGCACATCGTAGTTGAATTTAAATACATTTAAATTTGTCAATGTTTTGCAAATTATTTAGTTTTTAAAGCTCCAGATATGCAAAAGATGTTTCTGTTAAACTTGATCTGACAACCTGACAGTAGAGGATGCCCTAGTCCAAATGCCAAAGTAATCAAAGGTATGAATAAGGTTCATAAAGGGCCGATATTCAAACTTTTTCTTGCAGTTTAATATTTCATTTCATCCAATCAGTTCAATGTTTTCAACAGTATGGACTTTTATTAAGAGATGGCAGTTTAGAGGTATTATAGGTCAAGATGAGATCTGGGACACGAAGAAAGTCGAAAGAAAAAGCTGTTTGTGTGTTGGTTAGTAAAATCAAATCCCTCGTATGAGGACATGCAGGAAGGTTTACCTGACTCAGGAGTGGTGATGCACCATTCCACCATGCTTGCAGAAATGTTTACAGCATGCTGCAGAACATATAAAGAAGCCCATTTGTTTTTGGAAACAAGTGCTGGGGACTGATACAAAACCCATCTTTAACCACAATCAGCAAATGTACATTGGAGTTTTCATACTATACAAGAAACTATTTCATGAAAAGAACACCTTGCCAACTATGAAGCAGATAGTTGATCTATTATGCACAGTTGGAGAGGAAAAGGGAATAAAAAAAAATACCAGCAAATTCTGGATGCAAATATTAAATATGAAACCACCAAGGAGCTGAAGGTGAAAAGGGGAGGGACGGATGGCTTCTACAACACTATAATCCTAAACATACCTCAAATGCAACATGGACTACCAGAAGAAACTCAAACTGAAGCTGATACTTTTGCCCAGGCCACACTGAAACATTAGAATTGTACATTAGAAATGGCCAAAAATAATGTGTTTTATGTTGATTATCTACAAATAATATGTTCACTATTTAAAAAGATATACAAAATGTGTCATTTTTTGTCATTTAGCTAAGAGGACCCAAATGTCTGTATACAACTGTAACTTATAACCTATTGAAGAGTTTGAACTCTCCTTCTGTGGAGACTAGAAATGATGTGCTCACAAGGTCTGTTTCCACACATAACTAGTATAGAGGTTATGTGCTGCTCTTCAGTATCAACAACACCATGTTCTCCTGAAGACATTTTACCATTTCACCAGCTTCATTTAGGGCTTTCTTTAGTGGGTTGGGTGTCAATATTATGTATATTTTGTAATGAGGCAATTTTGCATGATTTAGAATCAATTAATAACATGTTTTAATAATTTAGCAGCTGTAAAAATATCATTTTTATTAATGAGTAGTTCCATGCACGTTCTGGGTGGTAAAATTGATAATCCTGTTTATTTATTTATTATTTAATTAGTACCATTCTATTCATATCAATATTGAAGATTATTAAATTAACATTTTTACATCTGTAAAATCATTGAACTACCCATTCTTTTGAACTACCCACACACTCCTGTTAAGCAGAACTGAGACTCGGTTCCTCAGAAGGGTGTTGTAATCTTAGTCTCATCTTTTAACAGTCGCAGCAGATTGCATAATGACATGGCTGATGTAACTCCACCGAAAACAGGGTTGAAAAGACTTAATGCTCTCATCAGGCATGTCACTGAAGTCTACCAACATCAGGGGATAAGGACAATCTGGAGGCGTGTGGGACTTGCTGCTGGCTAAACATTTCCTGCTGCTAAGTAGCATTAGTGTTGGACCTGGACTTTCAGGACTGCAAAACTAATGCTGATCAGTGCTGCACGTCAAATACCTATATAACTATATGTCCAAAAGTTTGTGGACACCCCTTCTAACAAATGCATTCACCTGCTGACACAGACGTGCAAATGCACACATACTGCCTGTCGATTTGCTGTACAGAACTACTGCCCATACAATTGAACTCTATGGAGCAGATAACCAAACATGAACCAATTGGCACCATGCCTAATGCAAAGCATGAACTAGAGGGGTATAAATCCCCCCATCATTGAACTGTGGTGCAACGGAACTGTGATCTCTGGTATGATGGTGCTCTATTCAGTATTTCTGGAGAATTGAGTTGGAGAGTTGTGGATGACCTCATTAATGTGCTTATTGCTGAATACTATCAAAATATTTGACCATATAGTGTATGTCTATGTGAGGTGGACATGTCATGTTCATTTTTGAAATCTAAAGCATCATAACCTACTGTATAATAAAAGGACACTCCTTGATTTTGCATGGAAAAGTATCTCAAGCCCAAGATGAAGTTCTTATTCATCTGCTCATTTGAATTTTATACTTATCCTTAAAGCAACATGCAAGAATTGTTATTTCTTTTTTCTCCCCGTACAATCGAGAAGTGTAATTCATGCTTTGAGCCTCCCTTAAAGCACAGGCTTCACATCTGTGTTTCTGGACAAGCTGAAGATACAGAGGCAACATCTAAACTGAAAGAACTGTACAGACAGAGACAGCAGGTAATATTTCCAGATTTGACACAAATATGCCTCCAGTTATGCAGCATTCTCACAAGTGTATTCCTGCATGCTCCCCCAACGTTACACAGTGAAGTAAAAATCATCTACCACAATTTCAAAATCACGATGATGCGCCACTGATTGCGTAAAAAGAGAATTGTCTCTGTCATTGCCACTCTAGGCACAGAATCTTGCATCTGCACTTTCGCGGAGCTGCATGAGACCTGAGACATATTTAGGTCAAGTAATGTATTCTGTTTATTGTACGTTTAGTTTTGGGAAAGTTACATTGGATATTTCCTTAATGTTAGGTTTAACCTAACAGGGGATGTTGCAAACATTTTTCAGGACATTCCTGTAATGTTGTTTTTTTTGCACAGTTACAGGTTAAACCTCCTGGAACCTTTAGGACACATTGGTGAACAAAAATCTTTTCTCTATCCTGTAGAATTAAATGGCTGAGTTTTATTGTCTTGCTGTGGAACTTTGTGATGGATGGATGGATGGATGGATGGATGGATGGATGGATGGTATTCCTGCTTTGTGCCCAATGATTCTGGCTAGGATATGTATAATAGGATAATATTTTGGAAATAGTTAAATAGCTTGCATGGGAACAGAATAGGCTTTGAAAATCTAATCATATTGGATTCAACTTCATTCCAAAATGAAATCTAAGTAGTTGCCTCATATATATATATATATATTACATGACTGATGAATCCTGTTGTGGGTTTAATATAATTAGGATTAATATGGACCACTGGCTGTAAGTTTATATAGAACAGTTTGAATCGACAGATCTTTTTATGCTAGAAACACTGAATTTAAAAAAACCCAGCTTGAGTCATTTACACAATGCTGTGCTGGGACAGAAAATAACAGAACACACTTGAGGGTAAATTGAACCATCATATTAAAAACCCAGTCATGCTGAGTCACAAGAGTTTCTCTGAACTAAGGCCCAGTGCTGAATTGCTTATTTAAAGCTTTACTATTTAATCCTCTCTCTCTCTCTCTCTCTCTCTCTCTATATATATATATTATATATATATATATATAGAGAGAGAGAGAGAGAGAGAGAGAGAGAGAGAGAGAGAGAGAGAGAGAGAAAGAGAGAGAGGGAGATAGATATCTATATCTATCTATCTATCTATCTATCTATCTATCTATCTATCTATCTATCTATCTATCTATCTATCTATATATAATAGATAGATAGTAGATAGGACAAACTTTGGACAAAATTATTTATATGATATTATGGCATATTTAAGAGAAGGTACTATAAAGACATCTCTAATAGAGTTACACAAGGTTAGTTGTGTAACCTAAATGGTTGGCTAACATTAATGCATACATACGAAGCAGTTATTAAAATTGAAAAATCAATGTTTCCTTAAAATGACCCAGTGTTTATCCAAAATGTATCAAATATCATATAGATTACAAGCCTAGTAACCCTCCACCAAAATAATGAAAAGCAACATTTTCTTAACCAGTGTTTCTCAGCCTGGTCTTGGAGACACCTTGCCCTGCACATCTAAGTGAATTCTCTGCTGTTACATACTCATTGCAATTTTGAAGTTCAGCCAACATTACATTTTATTACTGACATGCAGCATGAAAGCATAAAACTGACATGCATTCTGACATACCTTATAAACTTGGGCCTCATTGAAAACTCTGACTTTACCTCTAGTAAATACATCAAGCACCTGGGAAACCAACACAAACCACTGAGATGGAGAACCCATCAGCCACAGCCACAACTGTGTACATTCAGCGAGCAGTGATGCCCACCACTGCTTAGTGTCAGCACCATTAACAAACAACTGCACAATGCAGAAGTACATGCATGCAGACAGCTTTGATTCTGCCTTTAACACCAAATCAATTTCGCCAAAATAAAAGTTTAATGGATGCAGCAGGGGCGTTGCCTGACTGCACAGAGAATGGAATGGATTATTGCAGGACACCATTGGAAACCTCTATAACTCCATTCGAAGATGTATGTTGTTTTATACCCAATGCCAGACTTAGAGGCACTACATTTGTTTGTGTACCTCAATGAATTTTGCCCATATCAGTCTAAACTAAAAAAATTATTGTTCTTGTTACCTTTATTAAGTCTGACACGTCCTTCTGGGTGCATTTTATTTGATATCAAAGTGTATAATTTATAGAATTTTACACAAGATATTTCTAAATATTGCAATTGTGAGTTATTTTCTTGTCATTCCATTGTTGCTTGGAAACAAATATCTATCAGAACTGTGGTCAAATCACAAAAACAGTTTTGGCAGTCTTAGCAACTGCAGTGCACCTATGCCTGTGTCTCATTAATACAACTTCATGCATATTGAATTTGGCTGGGTAGTTAAAATTCATTCCATGCACCCCAGTAGTTCCCTGCCAGTCAGTCAGCTATTCTAAGGGTGGTTCCCAAACAGAGGGCATGAGAACATTCCTTTGGAAGGGATCTTAACATTATGCACTTTTGCAGTCACTTTGTAGGAAATTGTAACTATTGGTCACTGCGTGTCATTTCAAGAGTGCAAGTTGCTGTGTGTTGCTTTTAACATTGCACATCGTTCTGAATGGAGGTATTTCATCAGCTGCAATTCCTTGCACTCATATCCTGTGCTCAGTGTGTAGAGAATAATACTTGGGTCCTGCTTAGCGACCCTGTGGAATGGAATGCAGCTACTGTCAATAACCCGATGGCTGGGCTAAACAAAATCTGCCCAAATCTACCCAAGAGGCTCAACCCCGGGACTGGGTAGAGCAAGGAAGTTTCTTAGGAGCATTATTATATTTACAGCTCATTATTTTTTACGATGCAAGAAGAAATCTAAACAAAATGTTGCCAAATGTTGTATTATAAGATGCTTAAGGATATGATTGTAAATCAAATGCTTTAAACTGTTTAAATCAATACTGTTCATGTTAAATTGACTCTGTGAGTGTTAAACGTAAATAATATCAACATTTAAGACAAATTGAAGTGTTTCCACTCAAACAATTTCATAATAATTACTAATCAAATAATAAATGTACATTCATCAGCACCACGAAATGCCTTCTTACAATGAAGAGCCAGCAGAGTAAATAATTAAAGGCCAAACATTTTCTAAAATGGGTTCTAGCATTCAATTAGTCACACATCTCCTGACCTCAAAACCACTGACATGTGACATGTATTCATACTGTTGTATTCCCAAAACTATATTTCAGTGGTTATATAATCTTGTCCCACTCTGCCATAATCCTCCAGCTTCTTAAACATGCATGTGTCCACAAGGACACACTGAACTGAGGATTTTGGCTATTTTAGAAATAATCTGTATTAAAGAATGATTGCCTTATCCCCACGAGAAACCCAAAAGCCCAAAGATTTCCCTTTGCTAAGCTAAGCTTAGGGTTGGGTTAGGTGATTCAGCACAGAAGCAATTATTTACAGTCATTCAGCCACTGGATTACATAATAAAGATGAATTGCGTGCATGTGTTGCATGAACAATTCTGAACATAACCAGATAAAATATTTCACCAATTGTTCCGTTTAAATACTGACATTTAAGGACGTCCAGTTCTGTAAACAGCCTGAAAGGTGAAATAATAAGATAAGCAGTAAAACTGCCAGAGCTTAAAAAATATGTATATATAAAATTTAATATTTTTTAAGGTACCATTTTAGAGAACAGTCATTGATTGCAATTAACAGCTTACAGATGTTCTGTAAAGGAAATGGAAGTAAATATGGTTTTGAAAACAGATGCAAACACACAATTACAATTTACAATTTGCTTGTAGCTCCGCTTAAGATTTAGAACCTTAAGAACCTTAAGAACCTTAAGCCAATTTGATTTTTTTGTACTTTTTTAAAAAATATCCTAGGCCGCTGAAATTTGTCTTCATTTGAGATGTAAAAAATAACAGAACTTACATATTTGTATGAATTTAGCCATATTTAGATGGACTTGTAGTTATGATGTGTGTATCATGTCTGTAGGTTACTCTGATCCTGCTGTATGAAGCCTAGAAAACTGTGTAACACCCTCTCCCCCACACACACCACTCACATTTGGTAACAATTTGCAGTTATTGTGTAATGATTTGATGACATGGAACCTTTCTACTCGCCCTTGTTATCAACACTGAACACCGTTTTACAAAAACCAAACTTCCAAGCTTCCTCTAGACTAGACAGACTAGCCTTGGAGAACTGTGTGCATCAGTGAGCCTTGTCTGCCTATGACCAGTTCGGTCACCGGTTCAGTGGTTATCCTTACTTAGAGGCAGGCATAGTGGTTGGTGGTTAGCACATTTGCCACCCAGTGCTGGGGTCTTAAGTTTAAGCCATATCTGAGTGGAGTTTCCATGTTCTCCTGGTCTGTGTGGGTTTCGCACAAACAGGTGCGTGTGAAGAAATATGTGGGTGACCCTCAAGGCAGTCCTCCAGATGGACGGTCATTTCTGGTAGAGAGATACTGGTTTCCATTTCTCGCCAGTGAGCGTTGGCTGAGTCTGAGTGTGATTTTGAAGGGTGCTGATTGTAACGAGTCCTTGGGTATCTAGAAAGCCACTATATAAAAGTAACTTCGTTTATCAGAGCACTTTTGGTAGATACTGACCACTGCATACTGGGAACACCCCATAATACCTGCTGTTTTGGAGATGCTCTGATCCAGTCATGTAAGCACCACAGTCTGTTCTTGTCAAAGGTCCACTCAGCATGTAATCTGACACAGTGTACAGAACAGGGTTGGACTGACAGCTTCATTCAGCCCTGGACAACTCAGAGGCTCACACCCATTGCAGCCCACCAGGAGAAAATATGCCAATTTAAATTCTGTGAAAAGTGAAAGTCAGGTGTTTGGCTCATACTGTGTCCAAAATGTCCAACATGTAGAATTAAGCAAACAAACATTAATTGTGCATTAAATTATGTAAAAGTGTGTCGTCATTTTTTACTTTGAACATGCAATGTTTGTGCAAACGTCAGCTTACACATGTCCTTTGACTTTTTACAAGCAGTGTAAATCTGTTTGGGTGTTATTTGGTTGCACAATGCTGCATATACACTTCTGTCATGAATGGACATTCCAGGCACGCATCAGACATCTGGTTCCAATCATCACCATTATAAACGACTCTCAAACAAATTGAGCAAGTTCCTGTAAAATAAAGCTTTTCACCCCTATTCCACACTGAATGATCCCATTTTATGTCTTAAAGGGATTACAATACCATTGTACAGAATTTTAGAGAATTGGAATTGGAATTCTCCTTTAAAAAGGAATACTTCGGTTCCTCTCTCTCATGCATTGACCTTTGAGGCACAGGGACAGACTGCTCCAGGGACTAGAAATGTGATGACCATGGGGAAACTCTACTCCACTCCGAAATGCTAGCTGCAAGCCCCAGGGCCATGCAGGGGATACGCTGGGCCCGTCTGGGGCTGCCAAGTGTACTGAAGAGAAACGAGATGCCTGCAAACAATAGTGCCAGAGCAGGGATGAGAGGGACAAGCTAATTGGAGGCAAGAGAGGTAAACTAATTGGAAGGAGCATGGTAATTGGCCACATGTTAGCGTAGTCAAATGAGGACATGGTGCTCAGTTAGTCATGTCATGCAATGATCAGCAAAGCGTGGCCTTCTGCAGCTCTGACTGTTGGGATCCGGCACTCGGGAAGACTGATGGAGCTCTCGGTTTGGGTAACTGGAGTAGTAAGTGGGGTGACCTATTTGCAGCATGATACAGCAGGGTGGCATGTGGGTCTTAACAGACATCTCAGGTATCACTAGGAGTTGAACCAGGTTGTGTCTGTCCTAAATTTGGATTAACCTCTGAATCATTTCTTCAGCTCGCAGGACTTGATTTGAGGGGATGCCACCCGTATTCAGTTTCTTCGGGGTTCATTTGATCTTATCGAAAGTGTCCACTCAAGTGACTCCATATAGCACATTTGCACCTACAGAATTCTGCAGCTTAAGTAGAAATGCATTTCATTTGACTAGCTGGGGAAGTAATAAACTTTCAGTGTATGGTCACTGGCTGTGAAGCAAACTTTTGATCTGGAACTCCAACTGCTGTACCATCTAAACTCTGTGACTCAGAGAACATTTAGGCTGGAGGTCAAGTGGATTTTGCTTGTGGTAGGAAGCCAAACCCCCTCTGAGAAGAGGAGCTGAGAATTATATTGGACCGTTTTAAAAGGGAGGAGATGGGGTGGCAGTGGGTCATACACTTGGACAGCATAGAGATGGAATTTATTTGATGTTGGGTTTGGGGCAGGGGCTTCTGGCATGTGCCTCCTCCAAAAATTTAATTACTTCATAGAACCACAATTACTTATTAATTCACATTAACAGACATTAAGGGGGAAAAAATGACATTCTGTGGTTATTTTTATTTTCTTGTACTGTTGAATGTAAAAAGAGTGTTTATTATATTTTGCTATATATAATCCTCTTTATGTTTTGAATGAACCGAATATGTAATTTGTCCACAAATTTGTACATGCAGGTAATATTCTATCACAGCTGAAAGTAGAAAAGGTAGAAAAGTTAACTTAATAACAAATATCAAAGCCGTAGCTATTGGGGGAGAATTGGGGGATTGACCCAATATCCTGGGGGGATGTTTGGTCATGACTAACATAAATCTATGTATTGTTATATGACAGTGAGATAACATTAGTAGTGAGGTTTCATTGATTTAGTTTTAGTAAATCAGCCCAATTTTAAATGAAAAATGTTTCTTTTCAGCTCACGCATTCCACTAAAACCGCCCAATTGAAAAATGACCCACTGACATTAAAGTGACCTTTACATGCAAGACAGAGACAGCACCATGAACAGGTCCCCAGTAGTGGTGGCAGCATTCACTGTACTTGCCTGTCAGTTAGGTAGAATTATTTTGCTGAAATGAAGTATCCAGGTATGAAATTTTGAAGATTTCTTAATGTTGGAGGGGGCGTGTCCTGCACAATATATATTGTATTTATAGCCTTGCTTAATAAAGTAGGACAGCTGTACTGTAAGAATACAGCAATTTGTAAGAGCAATATAATAAGTCAAGAATTGCCGTCAAGAATGGTCAATGGTTAATAAAATATATGATACAATAAAATATAAAATATCACTTAAGACTCTTCAGACTTAACTTATCAAACTTGGTGCATACATGGTGATCTGTTTTTGTGACCAGGGGATGGTGGGGGTATGAGGAATGAACGCTCATCCATTCTCTCTGAATCCTTTACATTTCTCAGTATTCATGCTTTTTTGTTCTTGCATCCTCATATTCTTGTGATCTTCCTTGATTGCTCAAATTGCATTCCAGTGATCAGGAATGCTTTTACAAAAACCAAGAACGCATCAGACTGTGACTTGCCAACAAGAATGAATGGAAATATCCAGCATTTACTGCTGACACGATGGCAGAAAACACTGGTCAGACACATGATTGAAAGTTGTAACCTTTTGTACATCCTGTGAGCACTGATGAAGGACCAACACAAACTGTGCAAAAACAGATGAGGTTCTGTCTCTGACTTTACATCTACAAGATGGAGCAACTAGGCATGAGTGTCTAATAGCTTGGGTGCAATATTAAAACACTGCTGTGTCTGACTCACTCACACCAGTGCAACACACAGGAACACACCACCACCATGTCAGTGCTGAGAATGACCCCCTACCCACATAATACGTGCCCTAAAGTGATCCTGTGCACTGTGGAACATGATGAAAAGAGGATAAAGTATGCAGAGAGACGGACTACAGCCTGTATTTATAGAATTACAATGTGCTCCTGAATGAAATGTAGAAAAAAGGAATAAATGGTCATAATTCGAAGGCAGATCTGAGTGTTTCTGGGATGTTGTTTATGATTTGTAGCCTTCAGGCAGTCACAATTAATATAGGGGAGAGTCTTATGTCTTCTGGGCGAGGTGAGATGTTTCACCCTCCCCGCCACCACACACACACACACACACACACACACACACACACACACACACACACACACACACACACACACACACACACACACACACAGGCAAATGTCTGCAGTACAAATGTTGGTCTTTGCCCACAATCACCAAAGATAGGAAGCAGCTACTTTAGAAAACTGAACATGGTGAAGCTTTTTGAATGGACCTTGTTGTCCTATGAATTCACTGAAAATCTGGAGGAATATGTTGTGAATGCAAGGCAGCAGAAACACTCTTAACTGACAATGAAGAAAAAATTATCAAGTGCCAGTGTTATACCTGATTTATGAATCTGTGACAAATAAGATCATAAATTCCAGTTTTACCATCATCAGCACTCTGTACTGTCAGGGGGAGGAGAGACAACTACAATAAATCATCACGAAAGAGGATCTAACGACACCAAGCCTGAGCAATCATGGGAATAAAAATGGGACTGCTCCAAAGAAGCTGTGATTCTATTTTTGCAATATGCTTAGAACATTCAGTGGTCGAAAGCCAGTTCTGTGATTAAAGGGCTATCAGTTCATGGGTTTAGTACAAAGTGAATTTACTTCACAGGGTTGGATATTTTGTCAATTTGTCAAGTACCTTTGCCAAGTATTCATTCTTCAAATTTACATATCTTCCCTTGTCCCCATCCACTGGAGACATCTTACTACAACAAATATTTACATTTTTTCTTTCCTTGGAATAAAGTCAGTCTGTTGACCTTGAGTGCAAGATTTATTTGGATTCTCATGGCTTAATACATAATAACCCTGAAACTGGTGCTTGAAACAAATATCCTTTATGAGCAGGATGTATGGGTTGTTAAGATAATCAGATGAGTAGATGGAGTAGCTGACGTCGTTAGTAGTTTTCTCAGCATTCTAGTCAAGTTAAATCAAGTCTGTATGGTCTATCTCAGAGGCACAGAATCTCAAAGGCTGGAAATCCAAAGTGTCTGAAGTCTTAGTGTGAAGTTTCTGCAGTCTGTGATGGTTTAGGGGGGCATCTCACTTGCTGGTGTCGGTCCACTGTTTCCATTGTCAGCACTTCGTCTACCAGAGAACTTCAAGTGAAAAGGCCTCTCCATGGCACCCATAAGGGGTGAAGAACCCTTTCATGATTCAAATAACCAATTGTTGAAGCAAAGGGTCCTTTGAGTGTTCATGGTTATATTTAGAACCATTTTCTTTACTAAATGACCCTTGAATTACCATTATTTTCGAGTGTGTACCATGTGTGTACTCCGTGTCCACCTCATGCTCAATTTGCAACCATTTATCCTATTCATCACTGGTCAGTGGTTTAGTTGGTAAAGCTAATAGATACATAGGGGATGAGAGAAGCTTTCCTGACCTTTTCCTTAACAAATGAATAGCGATGCATTAAACATGTTTAGTCTGTGATTCCACCACTCTCAAATACCCAGGCAAACTGGAAACTGACCACTGAGTGTCTAGAGGACAACTGACACAAACTGCACCAGCAGCGCATTCTACACCAGCAAGCTGGACTTACGTGGTGGGCCCAGGGCACTGCCCGCAGAAGAATCTGTATGAACAAAGTCAAGGACACATTTCTTATCTTGCTTTTTGACAAACAAAATAAGCATTCACTGGACCTTGATAATGCAAGGTCAAAACATTGTTAGCTCAGTGAGACTTGCCAAACCCGTTTGTGGTTGTTTGGAGAGGAACTGGTGGCACAGATGAGGAACCTAAGGTTAGAAATGGCAGTCAGTGAGAATGTAGTCAGACAAAGAAATGTTCTCGGCTGTAATGTCGAAATATGGTATAAAACATTTATGAGAAACCTTCTGTGCATACCCACACACACTATGTAGGAAACAAGTTTTGGGACACCTGCTCATTTATTGTTTATCCTGCTTTTATTGGAGTAACACTCTACTGTTCAGGGAAGGATTTAGCAACAACAGCATTGGGTTAGAATGACCACCCATGTCACCCCCAACTCCCAGCTCATCAGAGGAGCATTGGATGGAGTACCATCATTCCAGAGAACATTCTTCTGCAGCTTGATGCCTGGGGGGTTTAACCCTCACTTGGCATTAGGCATGGTGCCAATAGGATTATGTTTATCTGATCCAGAGAGTTTTATTCTATTCTATTCTATTCTATTCTATTCTATTCTATTCTATTCTATTCTATTCTATTCTATAAATAATATTGATTATCTGGTTACAGTGGCACTTGTCAGCGGGTGAAATGCAGGTGTATTAGGCACAACTGGGACACTTTACAGGCCCTAAGCACATGCAATGAGGCTTTCAAACCAACATGTTTCACCATTGATTCTTCATGACCTCAGGCAGGCTGAGGTGCCCTCTATATGTGCCACCTGGGGCCGATTAGGACAACGAACCCCAGGTGGCACATATAGAGGGCACCTCAGCCTGCCTAATGCAATGCATTAGGGTCATGTGCAGCTAGGAGGGATGGGCTGGTTCATGGCTCCCCACCACCTCACCGTCGTGCCCACACTTTGGCTGCCTGGTGTCTAGCACGGCAGTCCAGAGGCAGGGTGCGGGTGGTGGTGCTGCCTATAGTTGCCCAATTGGGCCTATGTATTTATTTTGCCCTTTCACACTGCGGTTGATATTGTAGCATTAGCGAATAGAGCCATTTAAGTTGCTTCCACTCTCGTCTGTGTGTCTCCCTTGTGCTCTGTGCTGGGTTGCTGTGACCATGCCCACTTTCCTTGGCAGTGGCTCACAATGGCTAATATTGCCATACACATTACCATACACAATAATATTCATTAAAGTAGAACATAACAGAGATTGTGGGATAAGGTGCTAAACATCAGGTCTGCTTTTATAAATAAAAAAAAAGTAAATTATGATTATTTGTATTTTCCTTATACTATTCTGTCAACCTGCATACAGACTCTGACTGATAATTGAGAGGGGTGAAGCTAATGATGTCACTGACATATATATTGTGTTATGGGGGGAAATGACTGTTTGCTCACACAGTGTTCAAATTTCAGAACAAAAGTTCTGAGAAGGGATTATAATGATACATATAAAAATAACAAAAATAATGAACATTCAGTTTTTTATTTGGACTACTTTCAAGTGTTTTAAATAACTTATTATTATCAATGTAATCAATACAAATTATTCATCAAAATCATTGCATTTTCAGCTAAAAAAAAAGGCTGTGCATGATCAACAGTGGGATCTAAACATGAACTCAGATGAAAACAAATTTGAGTAGTCTAGAAGTCTAGTAGCTCCTGAAAATAACAATATCAGGCATGTGAGAGTGTCTCCTAGAAATGCTTAAAACTGTATGCAGCAAAATTATTTTAGGGTAATAAAAGTTAAAGAATATTCTTCTATATAGCACTAAAGGAGTTTCTGCTTTTGTGAATTAGTGAAGGAACCCTTGTCTCTACTATATTGATCCCTATTTGCTAGGAGTGTAAATGGGGCTCTCGAGTGACCCAAATAAGCATTGTCTTATGTGTCCTCAGTGCTACAAAAGCCATCCAGCAGAGCATAATTGGCTTCCCTTACCCCATTATTTAGGGCAATGCTGACCAATGTGGGCGTCTGTTAGTTGATGCAACAGAACTGGCAGTTCGATAGCCGGCTGGCTTCATGTGACTCAGAGGTTGCATGTGCTAGCTTTCACTGGCGCTGATGCCTATTTATTTATTTATTTATTTATTCTTCCATTATTTGTTGCTGTATTTGATCAAACAGTGCTTCTGTTTGTTTGTTTTGTTTTTTAATCTGGAACTTTACTTCTGAATGTTTTGTTTCCTTTTGGCCTCCAAACAGGCATTTGGTATTTTTGTCTCACAATTCTCACTCCAGCAGGGACAGTGAGATGTGTGAAAAGCCCAGTGACAGCCTTGTAAAAATTCAGCAAACACATATAGACCATATACCATGACACTGCTATGCTGAGAATAAATATCCAGTCCTATGGCAGTTCCTTCCCACTGATGGATGGGGTTCGGCGGTGCAGCAGTGCTTATATTTGCACATTAATGTGTATGACATCCTCAAGGACATTAGTAGCTGCTGGTAGATACAAGCATTATCACTCTCCCTGAGCCAGATACAGTTATAAATCCAGGCTCCTGCATCACTGTAACCTTCAAACTGACCTCTCCCAAGCCCAGTGACTCACAGTGTGGGCTGTGAAATCCCAAAGCATTCTACATGTTAGGTTTACCTAGAAATCTGCAGCAATGCTAGCGGGCAAAGCCTGATTCTGTGAATAGTAAGAAGACAGTGACAGTCAGCTGCACAGGATGTGTCAGATTGGATATGTTATTTTGCAATGACATTGCTAGTGCTGCTGCTGAGCGGACACTACTGCCACAGCAGTGACAGCACAGCAGCCTGCAGACATGGCTGCATCTGTCCTTGACTGTAGGACCCCTGGTTAATAATGAAGAAAAGCCTGGCTGGGTTTATTGACCTCACTGCAGCAGATCTATATTAATTAGTTATGCCAGAGTGAGCTTATATGGGTGACAGAGAGAGGGGCAGAGAGAGTGGCAAATAAACTGATGGTATAGTATAGTATAGTATAGTACAGTGTATAGTATAGTATAGTATAGTATAGTATAAAATAATATAGTATAGTTTAATATAGTATACAATAGTATAATCTAATATAATTTAGTTTAGTATAATATAATATAATATAATATAATATAATATAATATAATATAATATAATATAGTTTAGCATAGTATACAATAGTATAATTGTAACGGCTCTGGACTCACAGGTAGGAGGCGGAAGTACTTGCAGGGTTGTATTTATTGACTGATAACTCACGATTGGTAGCGGACATGAAAACACGACACGAGTAACCACATAGTCACACAAACAAACGAGAAGAACGACCCGGACTAACTGAGACAAGGGACTTATATACACACGATAACATGAGACACGGCTGGGACATGATCACGATGGGGCAGGGTTACAGATGGAACACAGCTGGGAATGGGAGGAGACATGACATGTGCTCAAAAGCACATGGGACAGTAAACTGATATTTTTCAGCAGGACAATGCTCACCCACAAGGGTTTCCCAGGAATGTCTCCACTAGATTGCAACACTTCCTTGGTCTGACAGGTCACCAATAATAATCACATAACTATCACCAGATAATCACACTATCATCCTTAACAGAAATTGAAGTAACATCATGACTATTGTAACAATTCATTATCTTTTGACAAATAAGTACATTTACACTGTCAGTCTGAGTCTACGTGTTTCCATAGTACTAATCTATAGCATATAACACAGGAATTATGCTTCGTAGCAGTTTTACAAATGCCCACAACTTAAATAGGACACCTTGACTATGACAATACAATGTTATTTACTTAATAAATTGTCTCTTTATGTGACACATTACATTAACTCTCACAAGCTTTTAATGAACATATATAATACAATTGTTATTTAATAATATACAATATGTGTAGGAAGCCTTCAAAAAAGTGTTTAAAGGCACATTTCATATTTCTTTAGAAATATCCAGCAGCTTCTGCAGCCAGATGCACTTGAACTTCATATTACTGGGACAACTGGATATTCTCTTGAAGCAATTTCGTTCAGAAAACCAAATTCATGGTTTCATTAGTTATAACAAGTAGCCCAAACCCTAAGGCATCAAAGCTTTCCATCAACATACTACCAACACCATGTTTATTTGCATGATATTCTTTTGTAAAATTTACTGTAGATGTAAGAGTATAAGTAGATGTAAGAGGGCTCAGGGAATATTAAGGTGTTTCATAACATACCTGTAAATGTTGATTTTAAGTAATGTTTAACAATTCACATGGCAACATTCATAGCTTAGAAAAAGCTTATTTGGGGGTGGTAACAAGATCTGAATATAACACTTTAAACTTCTGACAGTGTACAGTAAACCTCTGACAATTGTATATAAAACACCAGACTACTCTTATGTAACCTAGAATAGCTTGATGGTGTGGGTACCTCCACCACCTCCTCTGACCCCAGGGGCAATCTGGGTCAAAGAGATGTCATTGGATTAATCAGCTCCATCGGCCTTTCTGTCCATTTTGCCCTGCCTGACCTCTCCGGCCAGTCTGTAATTTCAGCTGGGCTGGACCTGCTCTGTGGGTCCATGCCTGCAGCTCACGAGACAAGCCTGTTTGTATTTGTAACATTTCAGTAATGACATGGTTGCGGCACTCTAGCATGAGTGACCTGGACATTGTGTCATCACGCAGTGTGAAATGTGACATATTTGCTGGAAACTGTGTTTCCAGCTGTTCTGGATCATGGACAGCCAAGAAGATCCCTCAGATGCAATGGTTCCATGGTGGCATCTGTGTGTTTTCCTTGACATGGTTGAATAATGAGAGTTTGTTATATGGAACTCACTTTCAGCCAAAAGGGATGGAAAAATGGACCAGTTCCAAATCCCCCCCAAAAAACTTGTCCACTACATGAGTAAAAAGTAAAACACAACTGGGACTTTGGGAGAAAATGGTGTTGTTGACACTGGAGAGCAACTCATCACCTCAAAGGCTCTCCTAGTTACTGGGTGATACTAGAA
Organism: Acestrorhynchus altus; assembly: GCA_034509495.1. NCBI lineage: Eukaryota > Metazoa > Chordata > Actinopteri > Characiformes > Acestrorhynchidae > Acestrorhynchus > Acestrorhynchus altus. The sequence goes on along the minus strand of CM067507.1, from coordinate 5,375,937 downwards.
CCAGGCCTGACCAAAGCTTTTCCTGTACCAAGGTAAGCTGAAATTCAACATGAGGCAAAGCAAAGGCTGGGGAAGAAAATGGGCAACAGACCTAACCTTTTCCATCTCTTCGTTCCATTGTTTGCTATGTCAAAAACAAACTGAACTACATCAGCTGAAACAAACTGAAGTTAAACAAACATCAGAAGGGAAAACACCAGCTTATATTTGTACTGGTAAGACTCTAACCAGCCACATTCAGTGAGGCAGTTGGGTGATAGACTAAAAGCTTTCAGGTTACACTCTTCAGCTTGATAACTGCACGTCATTCTGAAAGGCCACAATGAGTGGACAGAAACACTATTTGGTAAGACATGGAAATAATTAAAGTGGAAAAAACTGTAATATGTGGCATTTGTGAGCCATCATAATAATGTAAACTAGTCAATAAAAGCAAAGCTTAACATACCAGTTTTCTTTTAACAAGCTCTCCATGAAAGAAAATCAGTGTGTTTTATTTTGAGGCAACTATCAGTGTTGTAAATTTACTTGTAACATTGCATCTGTCACATACTTACTATTAACGCACCAAAGAACAGCATAAATACTCAATAAATACATTCTTTGTCAAGAATGAGAATGAATGTGAACACTTTACAAAGGAAAATATCCAGACGTTTCATAGATGGGAATGTTTTGGGATTCATCTGTACATTTTTCATAAACTTCATAAAGTAAGATAACATTAAAAAGTTGAGCCTGAGTTCCTAACTGATGTCTAACATTAGTGCAAAAATAAAATTTCATCCTTGAACAAAGTTGGGCAGAACTGGTCCAGATGAGGACCAGCATAGGTTGGTGGTTCCCCTGTTCTAACTCATGTATAAAACCTTTGAGGCAACTCGGGTGTGTTTGAGCAGGATAACCACCAAACTGTGCAAGGTCTGTCCCTGGTGTAGAGTTTTTAGGTCAGTCTCTGTCTGGCTGTCTGGTGTATACTGGCCAGGTGAGTGCCCTGCTGGACAAAGGTTCAGCCTCATCAAGAAAGACAAGACATTCCGGGCATCTTCTCAAGTCTCATTCTGAAGTCAGCATGGACTGACACATTTGGTCAGTTCCCGTATGAGCATGGGTTGCCCACTGGTAGGCAGGCCAGTCCACTTTGTGAATAGATAAACTGTATAGAGGAGGGTCAGAGATAGCTTCATGCTTCATGCATATATATATATATATTACTGCATAACAGTTTTATGCCCAACCAGGTTATATGTATTGTTGTATGTATTGAATATTCCGTAGGTATTCCAAATGGTAGCAGGGTTTCATAATACTCCCTATTATGGAAAAAGCTGAATATGTTTTGGGCATGGTATGATAAACGTGTTCACATATTAATGCACAAACAGTAATCAATTTTTGAATAACTGTGATTCACTCTAAAGTAGCTATAGAGTTGGTACAGTGGGAAGTGCTGTATATTTGTGATGTGAATGATCTGCCTGTTGGTCTACAAGAAAGACAAATTCGTCCCAGTTCACTACAGAAGATCTTCAGGAAGATTTAGGCACGCTGTTCTACTGACACAATATAACCTGCATGGAAGAGTTTTTTTATCCCCACCACAAAATTAAGCATCAAACAACATTAAAGAAGCTTGATGACTTTGGAAAGTCCTACTGTAATGGACTAGTAGCATTAAAATATGCCATTTTTGGCTGCAATGTGCAAACTGCAATGATATAATTGGAAAACAAAAAAGTGCACAATATCATTAAAGTAATATCACTCCAACTGTTAAGCACGAGATAGATTTATCCATGAGTTGCAGAAATTAAACATACAAAGAGTAGCTGGCTACAAATACTGTTTACCCACTGCCATTATTTTCAAAGTGGCTATTATTATTTATTAAGAGTAACCGTCTTTTGGTTCTCAAAAAAAAAAATTGTGGTGGGGACTTGTAGGATGTAGGACGGTGACAGTGTCTTAAAAATGTTCTACAATTATGCAACTATTTTAATCAATTATTAACATTATTAAATAGAAATGTACTCATTTACCAACATAAATAACCTTCATAGCCTATATTGGTAAATCATCTGCTCTCAGTTCAACTCAAATAATAAAATACATAACATGCAGTTTGACCAATGGTTGATGCAGATGAAGGCACATGTAGACCAGTTGTGGCAGTGAGAACCCAGAGCTGAAACAGACGTGTTTAAAGTTGTTAAAAGCCACACACAGAATGTGTGGCGGCTGTAGAAACATAAGCTCATGTGAAATCCCAGATATTTTCCACAATTTAAAAATCCCAGGTCAACACACTTTTCCCATCCATGGGATTTATGGTGACCTGAATGGAATACTGACCATGCAGGATGCCCAAACTTTTGCTTTCAAATCTTTTCGGATTTTTTGTTTTTTGAACTAACAGAATAATATGGAATTTATGGAGTAATAACGTCATCTTTAGCTTTATGTCACAGTAAGCTAAAGAATGCCCTGGACAGTCCTGTCTAATGTCTGTCATATTTATTGTTTTGCTCTAGTTTTATATTTTCACATTTATGCTTGTACTCATAACTTGACTTATGTCAGTGTATTTGTATATCAATGGGAAACAAATGTCACCTGAAGGAGGAGATCACCCAATAAAACTGATAATTAGCTAGCTACTTAATGCTCTTTCATTTCTGGACCATTTTAATGAAAGACATTTGCATTGATCTGCAAGATGTGACATTAGATAAACCATGTAAATGAACAGGTCTACAAATATTGCATGTTAATTCGTTAAAAAAATATTTTAATGAACATAAGTTGCACATAAGTTGGAGTGAGTTTAATGTGGTGGATATATCCATTCTTTTTGCAAGTACACAAAAGACATGACACAGCACCATAATAGTCATATATTATATTTATTTAAAATATATCCTTCAAAAATAGCAGAGAGCAGAATTCACAATCTAATACAATCAACATATCTGACACTTTTGGTTTTGTTCAAACCCACTAATCTTTAGAGAGGCATATAAGACACACGTTTCCTGGTCCCAATCATTTCTATGACAAACTGAGGTTGAAACCTTCAGGACCCAACATCCTAGTGAACATTAGTTTTTCTTAGCTGGTAGGGTTCTACTGTCACTTTTGAGCCACAAAACTAAAATAGTATGCTTGATTTGTGCAAGGCTGACTCCTCTATTCAGCAGAAAGATTAAGGACAACGCAACAATGCCCATCTGTTCATAAATGATTTTCTGGGAATCATTCAAAAATTAACATACACTGCATAAGCTTCCACAGCGAGACTGCAACCCATTGTAGCTGCTGCAGAGGAAACCAAAATGAAAAACAATAATTTCAAGGTTAGAGGCACAAGCAATAAAACTGGGACCACTGCAAATCTCTTTTGACAGAATCTGTTGTGCGTATAGAGTATTTGTGCGTGTGCTTCTTTGTAAGCCCGAGCGTACTGTGCCATGTGGGCATGTGTGTGCCAGAGGGGATTTTAGGGTTCACTCTGCCGGAAAGGCAGCACACACTGGGCTTCGTTAAGCTGCAGTGATCCTGAAGCAGGCAGAGAGAGGGAGAGAGAGAGAGAGAGGGAGAGAGAGAGAGAGAGAGAGAGAGAGAGAGAGATTACAGCCTAGTTGGATCGACAGTACCCATCACAGATGGCCAGACATTTAGCTCGTGCCAGCGACGCTGGTGCATGTAGGCAGGGCTACCTGCCTGTTCCCCTCTGCATTGGAGAGATTACTCTCGCTTTGCTCATGTGTTTGTTCTGCATATGACCTTTGAGAATTAACATCAGGGCAGCTCGGGCAACATTGGCACCATATGCAAAATCACAGTAAATCTGCCTTTTCAAGACTGCAGGGAACTGCTCCATAAACTATATATAATATACTACATGTCCAAGAGAGAGAGAGAGAGAGGAAAAAAAAAAAAAAAATATATATATATATATATATATATATCACAAATCATTACCCACGGCTGGGCGATATATCAAGTATTTATATCTATATTGAGATATAAACAGAACAAGATATGAGCTGAGGCCATATTGTTTTTTAATGTTCAATCTTGCAGATACATCGACATGTATCGATATTCAGCTAAAATATTTCAGCATATGATGTTCTGTTCATATTGCCCAGCCCTATCTTTACCATTTATCATATATATTTGTTCAGTGCCAACATGATTTGAATAAACTGGTAAAAAATCTTCCTTAAGGAGTACCCACTTCATTCAATATGTGCATATAACTGCCTTCTGATCTCCATAGAAAAGCACTGCCAGTAGAATGGTACAGATCAGATAAGCCTAATGCTCTTGTGGCTGGAAGCAATCAAATCCTTATTGCAGTGCTCCAGCATCTATTGTAAAGCCTTCCCAGAGTAGCAGAGAGTGTAACAGCAGCAAAATGAGGACCTGTCTGGATCATTTAGGACACATAGCGTATGAGAAAACCAGTAAGACCAAGCAAGGACACCTCGGCATACACGCACTCCAGTGGCCATGCTCAGTGGGCAGCCACAAAGTTAGGGTTTGATGTTAAATTAGAAACGGGCAGGTGTGTGGTGTCTGCTGAGGCACACCTGCAGGGTTCACTACTATAAGGGGTTGACAGCAAAAGGGGGGCGAGGCAAGGGCGAAGAATCCAGTGGCGCCTCATTTGAAAGAGGCACGGACCTTGCGACCCTTCAGAGGCTGAGGAGGACGGTAGTTATCCACCATGCAGCACTCTGGTTCTCCCTCGGCAGAGAAGAGCAGGGCACGGAATTTCTCCATCTGTTCCGAGAAGGAGAGAGAGAGAGAGATCAGTACCTGCTATAGCCACTTAAGCATCTAAGATGGCAGTCTCCACAAGGGGTGCTTATGGCTTAGCCTAAATTAGGATTAGAGCTGCACACTGCTCTCTAACCTTTTAATAACACCACTTTCCATTCATTCATTCATTTCCCTTGCACTGCGTGATATTTACAGGAAGCAATACATGTGGGACATTCCTGCTGAATGAAAATAAACATAGTGTCATATACTTAAGATGTTAACTAATTATCTAATGAAAAGCATCGTTTTTAACATATTTAAACAAACATTTGATCTTCACTTTAACTATACTGAGAGATGGAGGTGAAATAACCAAACAATTAAAACTGAAATTAAAATAAATTAAATTCAAACAATTAAAAATTAAATCTCTTGTAAAACTCTTTTGGAAAGCATAGTTATTAGGAATGTGATACGTGCATTTTGTGTGGCGTATTTAACACCCTCTCCAAAACTCAATATTTTAGAATTCCTGACTGTCAGCACCTTGAAGTGAACTGTGAATTGGCCACCGGTTTATATCTGAAGATGTCAGTCTGCGTCATCATAACATTTCTCTGGTAAGTGTTAGTTCTCACACGGGTGCAAGATGGTCGAGGTCCAGAAGGCCAGCAGATAACAAGACAACATTTGCAGGCTTAGCAAGTGGAATGACTGCACCTATTGCTATAGCTACTGATTAATGTTTGTCAGCAGACATTCTGAAGCTGTAAGATGAAGCCAGTGAACAGGCCGGTCAAAAGTTGGTTGAGAACCCCAGGAGTATAATTATATGACGCAAAAACTATTCAGGACTAAATTTAACATTACTCTGCTAAGTGGCCTATATTTACCTAACCACATTACCTCCGACTGTTGCAGAAAAAGGGAAGGTTCTGAACAAAGATACAGTTATAGCACTGTAATAATAGCTCTGCCTGTTTCAGAACATTTTTCTGCCATTTAATGTAAATATTATCTCTGTGCTTTCTCTCTCTGAAGTTTCTGTGTGGAGTTTGCATGTTCTCCCCGTGTTTTGCGTGGGTTTCCTCCAGGTTCTCCGGTTTCCCCCACAGTCCAAAGGTAGGTGAATTGGTGACTCTAAAGTGGCCCTTAGTGTGTGAATGTGTGTGTGTGCACCCTATGATGGACTAGCACCCTGTCTAGGGTTGTTTCCCGCCCTTGCGCTCAGAGTTGCCGGCTGGGCACCGGCTCCCCCGTGACCCTATTCAGGAATAAGTGGTACAGAAAATGGATGGATGGATGGTCAATCAGTCATTATCTCATCCGCTTCTTCCTGAATAGGGTCACGGTTAATCAAGAGCCCACCTGGACTCATCTGGTGCAAGACAGAAATACCCCCTGGACAGGGTGCAAGTCTATCTCAGGGTACCACAGACACACTCACACCTAGGGGGCAATTTAGCATGTGCATTTGTGGGAGGCAGGAGGAAACTGGAGTACCTGGAGTAGGGATCGAACCCACGACCCCAGGCCCCTGGAGCTGTGTGAATCGCCACTTGTTGCCCCAATTAAATGATTAAATGGCTAATTACTGTATGAGCAATATGCTTCAATTGACAGGACCTGGGCAGAGCTGATGCTGATCGACTGCTTGCAGACGATCCATGTGACGCTCTCCAGCAGAGGGGGTGTAGTCAAGGAGCCATCGTATGTCCAGTAGTCCAGAGAGCTGGGCAGCAGCGTGGTGGGGTCAAACTCTGCAAACGAGGTCTGTGTGCCCTGTGGGAGGAGCCAAAACCTGTATGATTAGAAAATGAATCTCAGTCCTGACAAAATAAAAACTTTTCAGAGAATTCCCAAGAACTTGCCTTTGCCTTTATGGCTTCCAGGGCATCAAGAAACGTCTGGAGTTGAGGGTTTTCATCTCCAATCTGATGAATATGAAAAAGAGAAGAAATGATGGTGATGAAACTGCACTCCCAAACCACTGCTTAAGGTCACAGAGTCCATTTATCACAGCAGAACGGCATTCTGAATGAAAAGCTCACTGATTCCTAAAAACATTACATAAGAACTTTAAACAGCAGTGCTCTTATCATAGAAAAGGCACAGAATGTTTTCAGACACACTGACCTCCAGAAAAACTCCAACAACCGCAAGACCATCAGCCTTGTCAACGGCTTCTCCAAAGCTGGGATACGCAGTATTCCAGTGTACTAGATGAAGCTGGAGAGAGGGAGACATGTAAATACTGGTAAAACTGGTCAAATGTTTAAAGCAAATGCTGGGAATTGTTCACCAATCAGTCCTGAGAAAAAATCATTCTAATTTAAGATTTGATCAATTTATTAGAACAACTGGATCCTTCATTCACTGTTGTTAGAACTTTCCTCAAGAACAAATTCAAGAACATTCTGAGGAAGATATTAGTAACTGAGGCCCATTGTGTGTCCTCAGGCTGGAGCTGTACCTCAGCAGGGTAGGTTTTGCCATCTACGGTGTGCTCTGAACCTTTGTCATCTGCGGACCCCCAGTGAAAGTGGAACTGCTTTAGTCTGTAGGTTCCGGAAATTGGTCCTCCTGTGAGGCCTGAAGATGGGAAAAATGAATATAAACTATGTGCAGAAGATTTCTACAGCTTGAAACCTCAGGCATCTAGACAGAAGGTGTCAGAAACTCCAAAAACTCTGGTCTACAAAACTTCTACCTGGCAATGTGACAAATAGTTATTTCTTCTAGAGAATTAAGAAATAACACAAGCACTAACCCCTGTTTACTTTAAAACACACACAAACACGGATGCACACACACACCCACACACACACACACGCACACACACACACACACACACACACATATAGTGCAATCATTTGTTTACCCACACAATACACAGCCCGATCCTGTTTGCAGTGTAACACTAGATATTCCTACTAAACATTACATAAGAACTTTAATTAGGATCTTAGAGCCTAATCCTTAATCATGCTATTCCCAAGCCCACTTGATTAAAATTAGGCTTGCGACAAAACAGGTCAACTCCAGCACTGGGCAGATTAGATAAGCCTTCACAGAATATGTGTGTGTGTGTGTGTGTGTGTGTGTGTGTGTGCGTGTGTGTGCGTGTGTGCACGCGCTGTGGGGATTGGTGGATTCTGCGCATTCTGTGTATTTGTAAGCGGATGACAACTCGTTACACTGCAAAATAAACAGTGTTATTTTACCTCATACCCTGATGCGTTTGCATCATCTAACAGCTTGGGCTTACAAAATTCCTTCCACTGCAGTATTTGGAGACTGGCACATTTACATGCCATGCGAGTCACGAGTTTAATGTTTAACCAAGATATGAGTCAAAAGTGCAGGAGATTTTTTAACACTGCTTTGTTCGTACAGCTACACGTGTAGGAAAATATGGCTTTGCGTAAGCCCAGTAAGGCCCTGCGATGATTACTCATATCTGTTCCTGTTTATTTTAGATATATTTACCATATAGAAGATTTGTGAACTCATGGTAGATGACAGGTCATATAGGAAACACTTGTTTATTCCAGTCTTGCTGGCTCACAAATTCTGTCTATGTTAGAAGTAGGAAAAAGTGTAAACACTGTAAAGCCATGCGACACACACACACACACACACACACACACACAAACATGAATTATGCATATCTATTCTAAGACAATTAGAAAACATCATGCATTCAGCACAAGACCAATGGTATCACTATAAACCATTGCTGGCACAAAGTGCATCACTGCATCTTTTCCACGTGTAGGAAATGCCCAGTGCTGAACAAACACCTACAGTGTTTGGTAAACACATACATGGTTGCATTGGCACTTACTGTGCTGAATGTTCTGTTTCAAATTGGCTTCAAAATTGCTGAATGAACCGTTGACATTGAACAGCCAGAGCCTTGAACGAGCATTTACAACAATGACTCTCTTAAGTCTTAAATTTGCATTCACAGTATTGAAGGAAAACCTGCAGTACTGAAACAGCATCTAGACTGAAGGGGTGGGCGATATGGTAAAAATATAATATCATGATATTTCAAGAAATTCACGATACACAATATTTAGCACAATATTATCAGTAGTAGTATATTCTTAAACCTGCTATTCAAATACTCTAACACTGGATACAGTGATTTAATCCAGTTCAACAGGACTAATTACTCTCTCTGTAATGAAACGTGCTGCTGGTCAGAGTTTTTAAACACTGATGAAATACACTGTATGCTTTGAAAAGTATATCATTTTTTATGACAGTTGTTTTAAAAATAATCACAATAAGTAAACACATTTAAACATTTGAAATATGTAATTTAAGGAGGGGTTCCACATGTTTAGGTGTAACAAACAGCAGCGTTTTATTAACCGAGTCATATTTAAAGAAGTAACAGGCTGCAAATGAGATTAACCATAAATAACTAAACCGAATAATGTGATTAATTGTCTGACTGTCCGGCTATTCAGCTGCGTTTGTGAAACATTAGGATTAATGAATTCCTGAACATATAAAACAAGTAGATTGTGATGATGGTTATTTTGTCCAGCCATGTCAACAATAAAATACACTGCCTTTCCAAAACGAAAAAACCTTTTGGGTTCAAATTTCAGCAAATGAGATGATTAATGTCGAATATCTACACAAACAAATGTGATTAGTTCATGCTTTTATACACGACCACTACTTTCAAACCCAGATGGCATTCCTCCATTGACTCACCGCTGAGCCAACATCACGGCCAGAGCTGAATGAATGTTGAATCAACTTTTAATTTTACAAAGTGAATCAGTGCTGCAATGTTGTTTTATTGTTGCTACAACATCACTTCAACACGGTTACTGATTTGAATGACGTATCATTTTCAAAATTCAGCATTTTGTTGCCTTGTGAACCTTTTCACAACCATTAAACATTATTTCAACGCTGTTGTCAATGTGAACATTATTAAATGTTAAGGCTTGGTGATGTGACAGCTGGGCAAATAATAAAATTCTGAATAATGAAAAGTAATATTTAGATTCTGCTAGAAGCTTTTTTAATTGTTATTTTATAAGATACAATAAAAATCATTTTTAATATTAAGATTTCTTGAGCTTTTTTAGAATTTCATTGGAGGAACAGAGTTTTAGATGAATGTTAATGATGTATGATTGCTCATATAAACACTCCTCATCGTTAAATCGGTATAAATGAGGACGGGTAAGAGATTAATCGCCGGGGAAATCGAGCGATTAATCGGCTGACGGCGCGGCGCGCGCGCACTCACTGGAGCTGTCCGTGTCGTCGGCGAAGGTCACTTGCACGGAGTGTCCGTTGTTGAGGATGTCCAGCGAGGTGGAGGGGTCGTAGCGGGGCGCGAGCGGCGCCAGTGCGGGGTCGTGCTCCGTCTCCCCGCTCACGATGTCAATGGGGGACTGTCGGGGTCCGTCCGCCACCGGGAAGCTCTCGACCCACTTGTCGGGTCCTGTAAGGAGAGGGAAGCGCGGTGAGAGTTGGAACTCTCCGGTCCACCTTAAAAAGCGCAGTGTGCTCTGTCGGGCTGCCGCGCTCGGGTGCGTGCGCTACAGCGCCATTTAAGGTGGACTGGAAAAGTTCAAGAAGAAGGTGACGAATGTCAAACCAGAGTCAACTTGGCGAGGCGAGACGCGTGTCCGCCGACGCACAGTCAGCCGCGGGTCCGAAAGCATGCTTTCTTTCATTCATTCATTCATTCATACATTCATTCGTTCGTTCCTCCTGTGCGCCGGGGCTCACCGTTATCCGCTGCGTATCCCCATCCGTGAGACATGATGACAGTGATCGCGCAGAGCGCAGCTGCAGAGCACAGTGTGTGTGTGTGTACCGCGCGCGCGCACACACGCACGAAGGCGCGCGCGGCAGGGTTTATATAGGAACGCTGTAGGGTTCGGCCATATGATCACACACGCATGGGGGAGAGAGAGCACGCGTAATCGATCCATGCTCCCCCTCCCACTCACACACACATACACGCCTACGACCGCAGGACTGCTGGCTGATGCATCGCTGGCCTTAGACGTCATAAGCATGGGTGATGACGTCAGACCTGGATGGATCCGAAGTGATTGGAGAAATCATCATTTTAAGCGAGCGCGTGCAAATGAGGTGAGGCGCGCTGCTGCCATCTGGCGGCGGGAGCAGGAGTTGCGCCTCTCAGCCTCAGCTGATAGCTTAGGTTTGTCATGTCCCTGCTGGCAGTCAAAAACTATCAGACTCATACAGGACAGGCTGTTATTTTGGGGTCTGACTGGGTTTTGATTAAAATTGTCAAAACCAGCCTGCCCACACTGATGATCAGCTTGGTCATTTGGTCAATAAACATTATTTTTTAGCACAAAGTAACAGGAAATATCAAACATATGTTGTAACAGCCTGTGTTTACATGTTTCTGGGGGATTTGTAAATGTAAAAAATACCTTTCAAAAGGAACTTCCACACTGAAAAATCCACCTTAAGACCAGCTATACTGGTACTGGTTTTAGATGGTTTAAACTGGTCCAAAAGTTGGGCATCCAAGTGAGAATGTACCCTATGCTGGCAAGCTGGCAAGCAAGCTGGTTATTCAGCTCTTGACCAAAAGTGTTGTATTTGATTTTGGTTGTGCTTGGACATATTGGTAATCAAAATACGTGTATCTGTTAAATTAACTGAGCAGCTCATTAGACAACAATTTCAAAACTGTTCATCATTCTGTTGCATAAATGAAGTCAGAACAGGTTAAATGTAAACATGACACTTTAAAGTGTTTGAGTTGTTAAATGTGTTGGAAAACCACTTTAGAAACAAAAATACAATTGAGCTGGCTCCCTCTTAAGCACTGACTAAATTCACTGTCCTGTGACGCTTCCAAATGTTCAGAAGCGTCATGAGTTAAAGGACAAAGTGCTGTAAGGAACTTTCCACAACCTTTAAAAGGGTCTGTGAGATATGTGTCACTGTGGGCTCATAGAACTGTAACTACATTATGTAATGAATGCATTCAGGCACTCTTATCCCTGTAGAGAAGTACTGCCAACAGTATATATATGAACCTACTGGCACCATACCTAATGCCATGCATGGGCTGGGAGCAGTGGAACTGTGCTATCCGGAATGATGGAGTTCCATCCAATAATTCTGGGATGAGCTGGGGGTGATAATATGGGGTGGGGTGGTAATAATGTAACACCCTGACCTCACTAACATTGTCACTGGATGCAATCAAATAATCACAGCAATGACAGTACCTCACAACTTCTGTAGGAAAATGTAGCCCAGATGGTAACCAGTCATGCAGGAGTGGCTCCAAATTCACCCTCTCAAGTCATCTGGCTGTAATGTTTAATGCAGAGTGACGGTACTGGAAGGGTGAGCCCGTTGTATCGTTGAGCCATACATCATTCAAAATAAACCAAGCAACATTTTTAGAGACATCAGGACTCTAATGTCCTCATCTCCAACCAGAAATGTAGTATTTCCTCAGTTATGAGGTTTACTACATTCATCAGGATTATTAGGTAGGTCTTCAAGAGCAGGGAAATCTGCAAACAGTGCAGAAAGCTGGCACTCCAGGGCCAAGAATGCCTACCGCTGCTCTAGATCATAGACCATTTTAAGGTAATGTGAAAGTGATGTGCTACTCTGGGATCAGATTTAAAATAGTTATACTAAAATAGCTGTAGAATTAAATGCTAGAAAGGAAGCAACAGAAAGTGGTTCACATGATCCTTTATTATACAGACAAGACAGCTTTACCACTCAGTCTACAACAAGGATCAGGGTTCAAATACACAGCCTTAAATCACCTTGCAAGAAGCTGCACAAACTACTAAGGGAAAAACATAGCCAAGCTTCCAGAAGAAATACAAGTCAAGGAGCACCTATACCTTGCTTGTTCTTAATCCAGCTTTACTGAAAAATGTTTGCATCTCCACCAGATTGTTTGGCAGAGGCAATTAGTGTCCAGCTTCTCTGGCTTTGCACGAATCCCATTTTGCTTGCAGTTTCTGGACCAGACAGAGGTTGGGACAGTACTTGCTAGGCTGTACAGGTTACAGAATGCTTAAAGGTTTGTGCCACTCTGAAGCACAGGGATGTACCTGCCTGGAATCCAACAGGTACTTGCAACTTGAAATGGTTGAGCAGGATAAAAGCCTGTCGCTCAGGTCCAGTAGAAGAGTGGTCCCCAACTTTGTCACCGCAGAACGGTGAACACTTGAATTAAATGAAAAATTACCACAGGGGGTGGGGGGGGTGGGATGTCATTGTGCGACCCGGGTGGAGCCGGAGATTGGGGTGCAGGTCTCATTGTGCGGGGGGGGGCTGGTACAGCTCTGATTATGCGACCATGAGGGTGGGGGACCACTGCAGTAGGAGACAACCTATACCATTGAGCAGGTTCATCCAAGTCAGCCATGTCCTGGATATGAGAGGGAGAAGTATGTGTACTTGAATCCTGAGACACGAATACGGGATTGTACAATGGCTTGGTTTGGACAGTAGGGACTTGAATTTGAGAGTTAAGCCAAGCTGAAGAAACCTCCTGACTCCATGAAGAGGCATCCAAGCTAGAGGGACCAACATCAAGAGAAACCGGGACAGAGGACAAAGAACTATACCAAACTTGAGCCTGAGGAGGCAAATCAGCCACATTAACAATCTGGGAACCCTTTGTTGCTGGAGGCATGAGCTTACGTGATGAGTGGGTTTGATACATGGGGGCATACTGGTTCGTTTGACCATCTGACTGGATTATTTGCTGCTGTGAAGCATACCAGCTAGACTGAAAGCCATCTTGCTGTGATGGTACAGATGCACTTACTAAACTCTGGTCTGGAGCCAGGTTTGATGCTTGGGTCCGGAATGTAGGCTGAGAAGCAGATTGAATTCTCTGCCCTTCTGAAGTGTACCAGTTAGTTTGAAGATCATAGCTGTCTGATGCACTAGTCAAGCTCTGAGATGGGGCCACAAGATGTGATGCCTGGGTCTGGAATGCAGAATACTGGCTTGGGAGGCTCTGAGGCGATCTTTGATTGCTCCAGGTTTCAGAAGCATAGCCACTTAAAAACTCTGAGGGATTAACACCAAAGTGGTCTTGCTGAGAGACAGGAGAGTCCCTTGTCAAACTCTGGGGTTGGGATACAGGGCTTAACTGCCCAGACTGAGAAGCATGGGCAATGAAGGGGCTTTGAGGTTTGAAAGGTCTAGGCCACTTTTTAGAATAAGCACAGCCAAAAGGTCTTGAAGATGGCGCAGCAAGGACACCCCGAGACTGTGGAGAAGGTGCATGCTTCCATCTGATATTTAGATTTTTAGCTGTTGTATACTGGCCTAGGAACTCTGCCCTACTGCCAGAAACATCCTGTGTCACAACCCGGGTATCGGAATTGATATCACTGCTGGAGAGGCCATCCTGAACACTTTGTTTCAAGTTGAGAAGCTTGTTGTTTGAATCACTTGGGTGGTCAGCATTTGTGGGTCCGATCTTAAAAGACTTGACTGCACTTGGAATTCTGGAGGCTTGCTGGACAGGAGAAGGAGCAGGCTGAGCTTTCAGGCTTTTAACACCACTGCTTTGCCAGTACTGAGCAGACTGTCCATTCCAGACTAACGAGAGCGAGAGAGCGAGAGAGAATGGGGCATTAGGAGAGCATGAGCATTCCAGTTTTTTAGTCTTAGTTGTTTCTGTTTACTCACCACTAACTCCACTAGCACCTCCCCCAAGAAGCAGAACAAAGAAAATATGACAGAACCTGTAAAATGGAGGGAAATGTGTCGATTCCAGTTACCAAACAATACAAAGTGAGCCTGAAAATGCATCGCTCTGTATTAAATAACAAATAAATAAATGGTCACCTCTCCATCGCTCAACATAGAAGTAAACAAGGCCAGGAGAGCAAAATAAACACTGGCACCAACACCAAGTGAGCTCCTTTTAAAGCAGCTACATATTGTCACCTGACTCACCACTGTCACATGGTTACACCAAACTACTGCCAGCTGAGACTAATTAGCTCAATGCTGGCTCTGTCCAAAAAACATGTTTTAGGTCACTGAAAAATGACCTGTTGTAAAGCCCTGTTGTCATAATTGGCGTGTGGATGGGAAAAATTACATTTTATTAAAATGTAATAATTTTTTCCCCAATAAATAAATAAATAAACAAACAAATAAATAAAAATAAGTAAATAAATAAAAAAGCTGATGCATCATGTAAGTGTTTATGGCTGTATCACAAATAGATGCTACCTCCACATATGTAAACACTGCTCTATTTAGACTTACAACCCCTAATTTCCTGACTTGGATAATAAACTACATAGGGAACATCACGTAATTTGGGACTACATCTGATTTGATGTCTCTCTTTATGAGCTACTATCACCCCCTACAGGAGGAGTATGATCATGCAAGCATTTGTGGATGAAAATATTTTCAAAACTGTAAGGATGGAAACCATTTATAAAAATACTAGTTGACTAGCCCTAGACTTTCAAACGATATGTTGTATATATATAAGCTGTGTGCAAAACTATGTATTATATATATCCCATGTCTACTAGGGTGCATCATTTGTACACTCTATATTGTGATGCAGTGCAGGATTTTTATAGTGCACTGAAAATCCTGCACTGTTGGCAGAAAGTAATTTACTACATGGGCACATTTTTTCAGTGTTCTCAGCAAAGAGCTGGGTGACAGGAGATGGATTTGGTTACATTGAAATGTCCAGTGTAATGCATGGCAGTGATTAAACATCTTAATTTATGTATTTAATTAACATTGTTGTTTATGTTTAGAAACACCTGTTAAACAGGCCACAGCTGATGATAGCTAGCTAATAACCTACAACAAGAACTTCACCTCCCATATTTATCCCCACATATGTTCATTGTGGCCTGAGACTTTTGTATTTCTCTTCCCACTGGTTCGCAAATGCATCTATTGCATTCTGTCTTTTAAAAACAAGAGACAAGAACAAATAAATGCTTTAAAGAACCCAAAAATGTAACACACCATAAAGTAGTTGTTGGAATGGAATCTTTCTTTGTGTGAATATATTGATGATGTATGTAAGTGATCTAATATTAGAGTGAAAGAATCAGTTTATTGGAAAAAATTGTACAATTGAAAGGAGGCTCAAGTACCCTCTTGGGCCTCTAGTCTGGACACAAGCATGCAGTTCCAGTCCTTTTTGCCCTGTGTGTGAGCCCACACATGTACTGATTGATTTGCTATTATTAGTTGTTGAGTAACAGTTGACTATTCACAAGTTCTGCATGTGATAACCTTTTCTTCATTTCTTCATTGCAATTAATCCAACTGGCTGGAGGCTTGTGTTGTGCGGGTGCGTGTGCCTGTGCTTTAATGTTCTGATGGGTTATTTCTTACAGGTTTCACCTGTCTGGGTGTAAAAGGATCACTTCAGGGCAACATGAGACATCATCAAAGGACACTTTCAGTGACTACTTCCTCTTTGGATCTGCATCCCACTTATTTTATATTTTCTTTCCCTTTTATACTTGTTTCCCCTTTTGTTTATAGTGTATGTGTAGTTTTCTACTTGAATGCATATTTCATCAAGTCCTTTTCAATCATATTAGGCTTATGATTGATCTGATTTGTCAATATAAGTTAATTCTGTAGCAGGGTTGGGGAACTACAGTTGTGGACGGATGCTTTCTGCATAGTTTGCTGCCTGAATTGATTTGAATGATTACTGATATAATTACTAATATAATTTTTCACCAAGTCCACAGACTAACTGGATTAACAAATGTGTAAATTACACATTTTTAAACAAATAAACCTCAGTATGTCACCGTGCTGACCAGGCATATACACCCAAACAAGCAGCACTTCAAACTGTTCAGGCTGAAATGCCTATAGAACCTATAGAATCACACAACAAAAGAAAGTACAGATTTACTAACAGGAGCAGAAACAAGTGACTAGTTCTCTTTCTGTGTTCAATCAATGAACATTTAATTTTACTCAGTCCAAGGTGATGAAGACTGGGCTGAGAAATGGGTTTAAAATCAACACAACTGTAAACAACAAATCATTGCAACATTAAACAACTTTGAATGACTGTTTGAAAGAATAGTGGTCACTATTCAAATGATCACTTACTCCAGATGCAGATGATCAGCAAGTCATGTTTGATATCGGGACATTCGAGGTTAACGTTAAATACTGGACTGAGATGGTCACCAAGCACATCTCGAAAGTTCATGTCAAAATCTTAATTTATCTGCTGCAGAAATTTATAGAAAATCTACAAAATTTACAACAGATATTATAATAAAATGCAGCTACATTAAGTTGTGCCCATGGCTGACAGATTTACAAATGCACACAGCTTGTCTAGTCCCTGTAAAGAAGTACGGCCAATAGGATAGGATTAGGAAAATGAGCAGATGATTGGTACTATGCCTAATGCCAGTTGTGGGCTAGAGAGGCGTAAAGCCCCTAAACATTGCTGTGGAGAGCTGTGGAGTGATGGAAACAGTAGAAACAGTTACTCCTACAAAAGTAGGATCAACTATTTAAAAAAAATAAATGAATGAATGCAGGTGTCGCAATACTTTTGCCCATATTGTGCAAGTAGTATTTTTTTGTTTTTGTTTCATATGTTATTTTAACCACATTTCTGACTTTCCTGAACATAAGATGAAATTTTAAATGTGTTTTGAGCACTGAGATATTTCTGGGCATTTTTTTCATAGAAAGATTGGTGACAGGCCACGTCCAGTCACCAAGCCCAACATTCCCTGTTCTAAACTACAGAAAGAAAAAGAAAACACGACATCCGAGTAAGTGATAAATCAAACTCATTTGAGTTTTCTGCCAAACTATAAATTTAAAGCTCAACCCCCAAATGGCAGATATTGTGAAAAATCATTAGTTATTCACCTTTATACCAGTCTAAGGGGTCCAACATGGACCAATCTACAATAAAACATAAGTTATAAAAATAAAATACAATTCTGGTGCAGGTAAAAATAATTATTAGTCCTAGGCTAAAATTCAGACTTCTGTGCAGTATGTAGTCCAGTGAGCTACAAGACAGATTTGGTTCTCTTCATGCTTAGTGCCTTTGGTCACACTAGTGGTTACTGGGAGTGTTGTGAGCTGACTGATTGCGAGGTCCAGTCTGCTGCTCTTCTTCTAGCAGCTAGTTTCTGCCGGAGCGCTCTCACATCCTGCATCAGCTCCCTTTCCTCACGGTCCAGTCTATATCGACCCCGGTCTAGAGAAACTGCAGAGCAATCAGAACACAACAAAGCATTGCAAGTTTATTAGCGTGATAGAATGGGACACAATAAATCAGATTTTGTTTCATGTCGAATACGTCTTAATGTTTTAATAAGGAACAGTCATCCACTCTTCACTTTAGCTGTATCGTAATCATCAACTTGAGACATCACTGCATTTTATCAGCTTATGAATTTTGCCATTTAAATTCTAGAAGCAACCAATGTTTGGAACTTTCTTTGGTTTTACTCACAGCATGTGGAGTCCTCTGAAGAAGACTGGTTGTTCAGACAGGTATTGGTAGTAGAGGCCTGTGGGTTGTTAGGCTTGTACAAATGCCCTTGTGTTGAGCAGGAAGAGCTGAGCTTCTTCTCCATTAGTTGACCTACAGAAAACCAAGAATGAGTGTGTTAGATCACAGGTCCTCCAATATTCAGTAAATACAACAGCACAGTGCTGTTGTGAAGTTCTTTGTTGTGAAGTGAATAAATTCCTTACTGCCTTTGTTTTGTCTTTGTTTAAAACAATTGTGAAAGCTATCAAACAAATCAAAAAATCAATACCAAATACAGTTACACTGGAATTAAAAACCAGCACTGCAGCAATCGTGGGCTAATTGGACATTTATAAAATGCAAAAACTGAGATGAGCTCTACCTGGAATCTATTGTAAATTGACCAGTTTTGAGATTTGACATGTTTGTAACTGATATTTCATGCATTTTCTGAACTCTCTCTATATATATATATATATATATATATTTTTTTATATCAGTCAATATCAGTCAACTCTAAACATCCATCATTTTATTTAAAACTCTCTGTCCACGAAATGTGAATATATTAACTGTCTGTCACACTGGGTTCAGATGCTATGTTGAATGAACTAATAGAAATGATCCAAAATGAATAAACTTCAACTTCCACAAAATAGTAATTATTTTGTTCCTTCTCTTGTGAAAATGCCATTGTTTGGGACTGTGAGAAGCACAGCAAAATGTTCAAGATGGCACCTCCTGAGGAAGTCACTGTCCTGCTGTAGAAGCTCATCCTCTTTTCAGCTTTTGTAAAGACAGTATAATGTTTTCATCTACATTTGCTGATATGTAACTGAATCCATTCTTCCTTCTACCAGTGAAATGAACACCATTCAGCTATTAAGCACTGAAATCATGCTTGTGTTGGAGCCAGTGGAGGTTGCATAGGACTTGTTTCCAAAATGCATCAGACTTGTTAAGATGTTTCTTTTAAACTTCTGTCACTGATTTTTGAAGTTTTCTTCTGATTATTTTTCCATTAAGATCATATTTGTACAAGAGTCTTCGAAGGTCTTCTGAAACTAATGTTTGATAATGTTTGACATAAATTCAAGTTTTTCTTTCTTTTTAAGCTGAACTTACTGACTGACTCTTGGCTCCTCCTCAGTTCGTCCTGGTGCTGTGCATTGTCTGCACACTGAGTGTGGTGTGATCGTTGCTGAGCATCTATAGCAGCAGCCATCTGTTTTTCCTCCTCCATCTGGCCTTGTTTAGCCATGACGTCATCCCACTGAAAACACACAGGTTACACATCCATGTATAAATGACATGGATATCTTCATCAACAAATTTTGCAAAAGAAAAGGCTCTTACATGCTTGCCCTGTACATCCACCATCAGCTGTACCAGCTGCTCCTCCTTGGCATGTGTCTCCTTGCTGAGCTTGGACAGCTGCTGTTTCCGTCTCTCCTGCTCCTCATCTGCCTTCTCCAGCCGCTGAATCACTTCTCTCTGCCAGTCAGTGTCCATTTCCAGCTGCTCTGCTTCTGCCAAAGACTCCTCTAGCAGCTGAGAGAATGTGGTCTTATAACTATGGATGGGCATGGTTACTCAAACAGATTTTATTATTCATTTTCAAAATTTCTGAGTGACTTTAAACAAAGGCATTCATAGTGGTTCCATTTGAAATGCTCATGTGAACCTCATCAGTGGAAATCTCAATTAATTTATTTTGGACAGTTGTTGAAAGAGACATACCCTTTTGGTTTCTTGGCTGATTTCACTATCTGTCTGAAGGAGGTTTTGAAAAGCAGAGTACTCTGCCTCAGCCTTTCGATGCCAAGTGTCGACCTCAGCCTTCACCTCCTGGCTCACACGTTCCTGCTCTTTTGCCAGTTGCTGAGAAGAGACACAATTAAATTAGTCACAGTACCAAAATGAAGACATTTTGGAGAAAGGGTTACAAAATATGCCACATTGAATTAAAAGCTGATTTCTAACTGTTCTGTGGCTTTCTACAGAACCTGATTTCAGAGCATTTGATTGATAGCTCATTCATCTTATATGCACTTTTAAAGTGCAGTAACAGAAACAGGGCTTTTAATTTTTTTTTTTATTGGAAACATGAATTATAACTAGAGTATGACCAACCCTGTTTTTGGAACACAAAGCTGCACAAATGTAAGTTGGTAAATCCAGGTGTTACCTAAGAAAGCATTTTATAAACCAAAACTGGCCATGACTGACCTGCTCAAACAATCTTCTCTGAGCGTCCAGCTCCATTTGTCTCACTTCAATATCCTGAACAGCTGCAGTCGCCTCCTGCTCTTGCAGTTTCATCTGAACACAGCACACACTCACATACTTAGCACAGAGATTCAGTACAGAAAACTACTGTACAAATCTAAAATGAAAGAGAAATTGAAAAAGGAGGGAACCTTTCTCTGGATCTCGTCATCCAATCGGTTGAGCTCTATCCTGCGCTGGTTCTGTTGGTGTTTGAGAAAGCGCCTCCTGGCAGCATCAAGCAGCATAAGCTCCTTCACCTTCACCTCACGTTTCATAGCAGCCAATCTGAAAAGGGTACAAAACATTTAGACAAGGATGGTCTATTTCAAGAAGAACATCAAAACACAATGACTGGGAGACAAACCTCGCTCTTTGCTGAGTGAGTTTGCTCTCCTCTTGCTGTAAGATTCTTCTGCGTTGTTCCTCAGCCTGCTGCAGCAACTCCTGTTGTGTATACCAGGCCTCATCTTCAGCCTGCTGCCTCACAGTCTCTGCCCGCAGATCCTGAAGCACCTTTCTACACCCACCCACACACACATATTTGTATTTAAAACAACATTATGACACTGACAGATACTCCATGGAATGCAAAAAGGAGCCCAGGAGTAGAGAATCTCATTTATCACATGTACTGGTTAAACTAATATTAGTTAAAGTTGTGTGCCACTAGGGTTGGGTACTGAAACGGGTGCTTTTAATGGCAACAACTGAAGCAGAAACCTGAAATAACAGCGATTAAACACACAATTCCAAGGGATCAATAAAGTTCTATCTAATCTAATCTAAGGTAGCATGCATGTGAACCAGTGATTAGCTGGCAACACCTATATACTGTATCTACGATAAGAGTGCGGAATACTGCTGTACTGCCAAGTATTTCACACCCTTTTCTCATGTGATAAACAGCCTTTTGTAGCCTGCAATGAACAGAAACCCCTTGTGTCCCGCTTGTGTTTGTGTGGTGCAGTGTTGCAAATCATGGTCTGATAGAAAATGTCATCAGGCAGTCAGTTTTAACCATAACCTGACTCGAACTCAGCCACAGTTAATCTAACCAGCCTCTTGGAGAAGCTGAGTAAAGACTAGTAGAACTAATCTACAACACTGCTTATTACACTACAAACGTGTACTTTTTCTCCATCTACACAAATACCACTGACTATAAAAATTTCCATTATCAAGAAAGCAGAACTACACTTCTTACCTCTCTCCGAGATATTCCAGCTCTTGCTGGCGGATGCGCTCACGCTCCTGGCTTTGATACTCCACTATGAAGGTGGGATACTTGTTAAAGATGGGGTATTGTCCACGTGTCAGTGGCTCAAAGTCACTCAACATGGAGCTTGGGTGCAGGTCTGCTGGGGTGGTCTCCATCAAACGACACGCCTCCTTCAGCATTGCACTTATGTCCAGGTTGTTGCGATGATGGAAAAAGTACTGCAGAGGGGGCAGATTTGAAGGACAAAAGGTACCACAAAGTGAGTTTCTAAACACCACAAAAGTATTACCCATTTCACCACCTACATTTAGTTTTCTACTGGAGCCAAAAACTAATGTAGCTGTCCTGAAAGTTGCTAGATTTCTTTGTGGAAGATATGACCTCATCAAAGCATGTTACCATTCTGAACGCTGTGCTCAGAGCCTGCCATGCTACTCCAATACGAGTCTTGCCCAAGGACTATTAACACCAGTCACATCCATAAATACATACAGTGATTACAGTTTGAGGTTTGTATAACACTAATCGGTAGACTGTAATCCTCTTTTACATGTTGAAAGTGGAATAGGTGATTTGCCTTAAACAGTTCTGACCTGATGAACAAATAAAATGAGGCAACCCATTCATCTGGTAAAATAACCGGATGTAAAATAAAAGGACCCAGTCCTCATGCACACACACGTACACATGCACAAAGTTTGGTGTTCTCTTCAAAAGCCTGCATTGCTAACGGCAGAAAGACAGTAGTAGAAAAGGCTTCAAATTAAAGAACCTAGATAAAGGATGAAGCCACATTAGAATGTACATCAGTGTGGCTTTTCAAAAGTGGAGGAGCCTGTCGATGTTAAAAGATTAATGTTTTTCTATTTAACCTGCAATTATCAGTTTTGTCCTTTTAATGGTGTAATTTGTTAATTTATCTGATGAGTTACATATCAAACATGGCAGCAATGTTAAGCTTTTTTCATGACATAAATGGGGTTCTATATCTGTGTGTGATTTTGACTATTGAGACTTATTGAACAACAGATTCAGATCTTTGTTATGCTTCTAGCTGCATCTGGAAGCTACTGGCATATTTTTGGACTGTTTTATGCTAGACATCAAACTTTATGAGGAGTTAGCTTTCCTGTTCATGCCCTGCGTGGACAGAGATTTTTAGAAAAATTGCTGGAGACAGAGTAGACTGGAGACAAAATAGCCAGCTATGTGTGGACAGGTTCTGACCTGTAGCTATAAGGAAGCTATCTGTGCGTATCTTACATGTAATCTGTGTGTATGTTTAATAATGTCTACACTGTAGAACAAAGCTTTGATTTACAAGACCTCCTCCATGATGTGTTCAGCATCTCTCTCCTAAACTCCATGTATCTTGTCAAGTTGTGTGCATTTGTGTGTTCTGAGGATTGGCTTTGGAAGAGGGCTAAACTTGACTAGACACAGAGTTTAGACGAGAGATTATAGTTTAGGAGAGAGTGGAAGTTTAGTTTGAATTTCAAAAAGTATCTTACGCTACTGGTTTCCACAAAATCACCAAATTCAGCCCAAAAATAATAAACATGTCTTTGTTGATGGACTACATTTGGGATAATTGCACAATTAATACTGCTAGATTAGTAAACTTAATCCTACACTGACTTTAATATTAACACTAGCTTGCATCCGACTCACACTTACACTTCTATATAATTCATCACCTATTCATATTTGTAATCACATCTAGTGCAAGTAACATTTCTTTCCTATTCTACATCTTTCATGCCCATGTATGTGCCTTTCTATTTTGCTCTACGGCGTCAAACAGAGGAGGATGGGTTCCTCTATTGAGCCTTGGTTCCTCTCAAGGTCTCAAGCTGCTTTGTGACAACTCCTTTGTTGTAAAAGCACTATATAAAGAAACTTTGATTGATTGAATTGTATAAGTCTGTACAAATCAAATAAACTTTATTCTTAAACAATTGTTAACATTAACATTAACAATTATGGGCTGATATTTTTATGTTCTATGTATCTATGTAACACTTATTCCAACAAAAAAACCTACCTCAAAGTCCTCTATTTGAGTGCAGAGGAATAACGGAGCTCTGCAGCAGGTCACATATGCCACGACAGCCATCAAGAGGAAAGATGGGTGGTTGGAGAAAACATTATCAAACAGCTTCAACCATTCGTCTCTGGTCAGCACTTCAGAAAACAGGGTTTCCAGCAGGGGCCAGGCATAAAGCTGATTGAGGGGACACCACAAAAGACAACACAACCAAGTTTAAGATCAGTCTTCAGCATGCATTAGTTCTGATGCTTTAGTTATGTCTTTGCTTAGATGTATACTGGCCTACATTTAAACACCATTTACTTCAAACTGGGCACCATTAACAAACATATAGTTCTTAAGCAAAAACTTTTATTCATTCTCCATTTTTGCTGTTTTTCAGTTTCAATGTCCATTCTAACCCATGTCCACTGTTGAAGAGCACCTCTAATGGGCATGCAGCACTCAGAACTGGAACATGGAGCAATGGAAGAAGGTTGCCTGGTTCTTTCACGTGTTGTTGTCTCAAATACCACAGGACACCTTTGGTCTTGAGTGATGGACATTGAGTCCAGCATATTAGATACATAATGTTTGGTCATTTTTAAATCCTTCATCAACCCCACACATATAATTAATAAATAAAAATAAAATAATAAATAAGTAGCAAAAAAATCGGAAGCAGCTTACATACCTGAGAGGTTACACCACAGTTAACAAAGTGTTGCAGCAGTTTTTTATCATGATGAGCAAGCATGTTTTCCACCATACTCAGAACATTCAGAGGAGGGTTTGGGAAGTACTCGAACCAATGCTGGCACCAGTTCACTAAAAACAGTTAAAAAAAAAAAAAAAAAAAAAAAGCACACACAACTAGATACACTCAATACTCTAAATTAGGACTTAAAAATTCAGTAAACAATGAAACATGGAAAATCCTGTTTAAAGCTACCTCTGCAGCCACTCCTGGCATGAAAGTGCCCAGTAGCAGCTGTCAATTTTATTTATGGTAGTTAAAGCAGCAGTATGCACACAAAAAGGATGTGCTGCCCATGCTTACCAATGACTGTGGCCACTACTTCAAAGCAGATGAGTGGGTTGTTCTGAAAGAGTTTCACAAATGGAAATGCCACTAAGGGGAGATACTCAGCCTCACCAAAGATGGATGACCAGTGAGCAAGAGCAGAGAGAACCCTGGAGAAGGAGTGATTTGTTACATAGTGCAGTCTTTTTTATGTCACAGAGACATAAATTCAAGATGAATTTACCTCTATTTTTACCTGATTTGCTGACATCAAATTATTCAAAACACAAGAAGCCAAGTTTAGGTCTCTTCTAGTCTCATGATGTTAGGTAAATTGGTAATTTGGGTTTTGGTACAACTGTGTCTATTCGGTTGTGGTGGAATTAATCTCAGCACAGATGAACCACTGAACAAAACAGAAACATATCTAATATTTGTGTATTTATCAACTGTATGCCTTTAGGAAAAAATCAGATTAAGGCATTCTGCCTTCTCCCTAATGATCCCTAAAGCATTTGAAAGCTGTGTCTGAAAGAGAGGAGCTACAACTCACTATCTATAGTAATATACAGCACACAGAGGAGCTACAATTGACTGTCAGTAGTAATAAACAGCACACAAACAGCTGGGATTGTTGAGAAAATATCAGTGAAAAAAAAAAAATACATGAACATAATGAAACATGTTGTGTCATGTTGCCAGATTGTATGTATATCTACATTTAATTACACTAACAACACAACCCAATCTTCATTTGGTTTAGAAGAAAGTATGACCTCCTTTCATTTATAACAATTTATAAGCTTCAGAACAGCATCAGCAAACCTTTTCACCACATGCTTGTACAAATTACTGGTGATATCTGTACTGTAGATCCTACCTCTGCAGGCCTCTCTGCAGTCTGTGACTCTTGATGGGGTAGCGCTCCTGGAGGCAGAGGTAGGCTGAGTGAATTCCTTTATTGGTCAGACTGCTGTAAGCAGCATGGTTCTCTGGCAGCCGCAGCAGAGAGCGCCAAATGAACATCCTAAAAAACCCAACAAACACATTTTACAAAAAAAAAAAAAAAAAAAAAAAAAAGGAGTCAAACACAACAAAGCTTGTTAAAGTCTTTTATACATACCTGTATTTTTCTGGATATTCTCCAAATGCTCTCAGTAAAGTTTGTAGTCGCTTCTTACTCAGGGCATCTGGCAAACCATTCTGCATGGCAAAGGTAAAAGATTAAAAGTGCAAAATACTTCAGAACAGCGAATATGCCTCTGAACACACTCCCTTTAAAACTTCCCTAACTGTCCACAGACCAATCCCATGGATCCATAATTAAAGAAGAAACCAATCAGTAGGATGTATTTTAAAGGGTGATTCCACCAAACAATAGCCAAGACATTATCATGAACACACTTGTGAAGTTAATTCTAAGGTGTTGATTTTGTATCTTCAATAAACAACTATACAATGAGCCCTACAACTAACACTTGAGACCAAAGTAAGTCGAACAGAAAATAACCTCTCTGTCCTCTAGTGTAGAAACAGTTGTGGATTGCAGATGTTTAGGCTGGATTCTGTGACCAGATGCTTTGGCTGAACGTGGCACTGCTCCTGCCTGCACTTTCATCTTCAAGCATGAATCGTCACCTCGCATGTTTGTAGTCACCACTTTCATCAGAGCCTGTGGAGGCTAGGAAGACAGTCAAACATGATTAAAAACAGGAGGCAAGTGAATGCATTTAAGCTTTTAAATTCTCTATACAGAAGATTTGTGACTGTTCGAGGGCAAAAAAAAAAAATCCTCATACGTGATTTTGAACACTAGCTCTTGAAATAATAAAGCAGTTAGACACAGATGGCAGCCATAAGGCAGCAAATCAATTTTCACAAGTGATGTCAGTCAATACAAACGGCATGCATAAATCACCACAAACTTGCCACAAAGTGTTATCAAGTGCACTTTTAAATAGATTGTCTCATGTCTATTTGAGATTTGTTATATGTTTAATTGTCTACCTGTATTATAATGTACCAGTTTTTACAATGATAAACATTAGCATTAACATCAGCTTCCAAGTTAAGAAGCAAAGTTTAGACCTCAAACATGCCTTGGTATTGGGGGGGGGGGGTGTTGGAATTTGGGACACTTTATTAAGTGATCAACTTTTTCTGGCCTATGTGAGAGGTGGTCTTGATGGTTTGGTTGATGGAAGATTGAAAAAAATGAACACGTTCTGTAAATTTCTATCAACCTTTATTGCTTTACTGACTTTTATTTTGTATTTAATTTATATGTAAATATACATTCCTTAAAGAGAAGGGAGGTGGAGATGCATTGGAAGACTGTGAACTACTTTTGGGTTTTTAAATAAAGTGATTTTAAAGTGAATAAAATAAAATTAAATAAAATAAATATAAGGTGCAAAAACATCTACTACCTTGTTGGTCTCTTGAGTGAGAGACTGGACATTGTAGATTCTTACGGCGCCATTGTCCATCACAGCAACGATATGACGGCCTTTAGGACAAATGGCAGCTGAGGTGATAGCATCGTTGTGGGAGCCAATGTCAAAGAGCTGTTTGCATGTTTGGACGTTGATAAAGCGCATGATGCCATCCTGGCTCAAAACACCCAGGATCTAAAAGGGAAACATTCAAAAGGTAAAACACATTTTGTCTTGCACCAAGCCTAGCAGGCACAGTGGAAAAAAGTACGTGCAACAAGCCATGTTACACTGTTGGGTCTGATGTGTTCAACTTGGTTAGATTTCATGACACAATCTTTTCATTATAGATGGCCATAAGCAATCTACAAGTTGGTGTTGTCATTTTCAGATGTGGGGGAGAAAGTTTCAGCGGTGTGAATACGCTAGTTACCTGACTGGATCCTCCGTCAAAGCTGTCTGGTAAAAATTCGAGGTGCCTCACAGTCCGCACTTGTGATGGCATCTGTATAACTCGGAACATCTGCTGGCTGTCCAAACACCACACGTGGAGCAAGTTTGAGCGCCCACCTGTAGCCAGTGTCTTTCCATCCCTGCAGAGGCAGATACATTGTGTGAGTGTAACATCCTCCAGCTGACTTTATTTAACCTTTAGAGGTCTAAAGCTGTCATTTTCCCATCTAATTCTCTAGTTTTCTTTTTTTACACACACCAGAATGTGTGTACTTGTTTACTTTTCTACAGTTAATTAAAAGCGTAAGCAAACCCTTTAGAGGACCTTGTATTTTTTCCTTTTTCTTTCACAAACATAGACAAACACAAATAAAATACTCACTAAAAATTATTTACACACAAAGTGTTAAACTGCTCATGTGTTTTATAGGAGCATATAGGGTAAACATCCACAGTGCAGGCTAGAAAAAGTAAGTAAACCTCTGTGAATTACTTCTCCAAGAGCTCATTGGCAAGGTGTTTCAATTAAGGAAGTTATTTACAGGTAACAACAGCACAACCAACTGGTTACTCAGTGCAAACCACTTTCAGAAGACATGTTACAGGTATAGAAGGGTAACACCACCAGACATACGGAACACTTTACAAACATTAGTGAACACTAAACAATAAGTTTGCCACTTGAAACACCTGGATATTTCACATTGCGTCTGGGAAAATGTATTTTGTTAGAGGAGACAAAAGTTACACAATACAATCTGGCAGCCCAGAAATACTGAAACACATCTGCAGGGATGAGTGGTCCACAATTCATTCTCAATACTGTACAAATATTATTTGCAGTTAATAGAAATGTTTGGTGGAGGTGGCTGCAGTTTGCTTAGAATTTTAACTTTTTTTTCCAAAATCAATGCAGAAATCAAGGTACTTCAAAAGGGTTTACTACATATAAGACAATGTCTTTCAACTTCAGAGAATCTTGTAGGGTTA
The DNA here is from genome assembly GCA_034509495.1 of Acestrorhynchus altus. Taxonomy (NCBI): domain Eukaryota; kingdom Metazoa; phylum Chordata; class Actinopteri; order Characiformes; family Acestrorhynchidae; genus Acestrorhynchus; species Acestrorhynchus altus. Next base: position 5,347,203 of record CM067507.1, on the reverse strand, counting down.
GCACAAAATGAAACTTCATGTTTCTTACTGTGTGACAGCAAATGCCTTGTAGTGCATTCTGGGTCCCTCTTGTGGGACAGGAAGCTGATACTTGCAAAAAAGTGTGTCACTCTCCCAAGCAAAGATGGAATCATCAGTGAAGCAGCTTAGAATGGTATTACTCAGTGGGAGAAAAAATACCTGAACAAGTACAATAAAGATTAATCACAAAAAGACGTGGTAGTCGTTATAAAACCTGAACTTCATTTTTATTTGTATTTTCTTCATTTTTATAGATAAGAATAAGCCAGATAGTTAAAGGGCAGAATTATTGGTATGTTATGAAGTAATGTTGCCAAACAGCACTTCTGCTACTTTATCAACATTCATCGATCTCATTTCAATCATTGTGGTTCATTTTGACAATGTTGCAGGAGCTGAGCATCTGACAGATATCTTGACTGATATCTGGCGTAATCAGAAAATCATGTACAATGAATTTGGCCAAACAGTCACCCAAAAGTATAAATCTCTAAAAATATAATGAAAGCACTAAATTAGACTCTTACCTTTTGTATTCCCACAGATTGGCGCACATTAAGTTTCCGTTTCCTCTGAAAGGTGTCCAGATCCCACAGTTGAGCTGTGTCAGATGAGGTGCTGATGGCGTAGCGTCCAGAACTGTGGACTGACAGGGAGGACACAGCACCCTCATGGCCCCTCATCCAGCTCACCATCTGTTTGGTATCTGAAGTGCAGAGAAGATCCCATATAGCCAACATCATCCAATATCATTTACCGTTTTCTCCTTTCTCAAACCACATGCCTACACCACCACACACATTGCTTTCTGACACTTTATGGCACACGAATATCGATTGTGATGGAAAACTGGACACACAGTTCTGCTACGAAGATGTGTGTGAATGTGTTAAACTAGACAATGAACAGCTGTATGCAAATGTTGGGCATCCCTCGGAAAATGACTAAATTGTTGATTTCAGAAGTGAAAACATAAAATTTTCACAGCCGATTAGTTTATCTAGTTCACCATGATTTCCACAGTTTCCCTTGACTGCCATTTAGTGTCAGGCCTCATGTTATTGGTTGGTCCATATATTGGCCACTTTAGGGTCTTGTTCAATTCCTCTCTCTACCTTAGTCAATCGATCTGAGGAAATTACAAGGAATTCTCAAGGAATTCCAAATTTACTCAAATCAACTGGCTAAGGAAAGCAGTGGAACTAAGATAAGATAATTCTCTAACAGGTCCCAAAGAGGGGAAATTCACAACGTTGCAACAGCAAAGGGATAGCAAGGCACTCAGTACAAGAATAGATAAAGTATAGTATATACAGTATAGAATATATAACATTATTAGGGACCTATTTGGACCAATAATGGGTACCCTTATGCTATTACATGACAAATCATCTTTTCATAACCTTTCCTGGCTTCATTTACTGATCATCAGTCAGTTGCTAAGAACACCCATAGTTGTTCAGTGTTGGAACAAGGCCACTTGTTACTTGTTAGTCTTGGTTGACTCATTAGGCAGTTCAGGATTCGTCAGCAGACAATTCAGTAACTGTGTGTTCCTTTAAATAAAGTAATAACAAACTTACTTTAATGCAAACCTAAAGAAGCTATACAAACTCTCTGTATGAACCTGGAAAATGGTGCAGTGCAGAATGTACCTTTGTCAAAGCATTTGATGGAGTAATCTGAAAGAGCAACCAGGAACTCGGTTGTTCTGCGTAGGTTGAAAGCTAAGGCAGTGCTTGCTTGCCCTGTTTTCTGAAGCAGCTTAAATCTGCCAACAGAGAGTGGCTGTGAGATGAATGGCAAAGGCAATTAACTGAATAGCACTTGTTTGTGTCACAGGTTAATTACCTGTTTCTGCTGATGTCAAACAGATAGATATGCCCATGATGATCTCCAGCAAGGAACGATTCCCCGGTGGTGTCAAATGCTACTTGGAGGAAACGCACGGTTTTGTTTTGGTAAGCTGGCGCGCTGCGAACCACAGTCACCAAGACACTAAGAGTAAGAGACAGAGAACAAGAAGGATTGAAGAAAAGATTAAAAGGAACTCAAGAGTCATCAATGGTAAACACAAATGAGGAAGATCTCAGCAATACATGTACAAACTGACCTTTATAACAGTGGTAGACATAAACAGGGACAAAGAGTAAGGAGGTCTTCAGTTCTACATTTCAGCTCCTTAAAATACAAGGTGACGGGGTGTTTCTATTTTATTGTCCGTGCCACAATAATACACAACAAATTAAGTTTCTAAATGTAAAGGGGTAAAGGGTGCTCGCACAGGGGAATTTCATACCCATCCACACACAGCAACACACACACACCACACACACACACACACACACACGCATATATATATATATATATATATATAGTGAATTGACACACTAAGAGGCAGTGAGCAGACATGCCCGGAGCAGTGGGCATGTCCTGCCAGTTCAGGGAATTGAACCGGCAACCTTCCAGTCATGAGGCTGGTTCCCTGACCCCATGGCTGTCTAGTGGCGTTCAATAAAATATTAAGGTCACAAGATACCAATATATTACACCCCAGCATCACAATTTCACCCAGTTATTGTGTCTTCACCCTAAACACAGGTGTGGTAACTGTTGGCAAACAGCTATTTTTATATACTTCACATATATCCACAGTGGATATTAGACAAAACCACCACAGCACAGCCTTATTTTTTAAGTATTTCAAAAAGCAGTATTATTATTTTTAATATTAATGTTATTAATATTAGTTCCACACATGCAAAATCTCCCTGTATCATTCCGCCAACAGCCCAGCTCTGCAGAAAAACTAGTTCCTACATCACTGTATGTGCTGTTTTATTAGATAAGCACAGAAAACATTCAGGGTTTTTTAAAAACATATAGAAACGTCCTGTGTAAACATTTATCAAGACATAACGAGAATTTCCCCAGTCCTGTGAAGTCCTTCAGCTACTTGACCCCAAACTTACCCGTTATTTGAGCTCACTGGCTTGCGATGCCATAATTTTCCATCTTCTTTGCTGCCGATGTCGGTGTTTTGCATGTTTGCAGCTTCAGAATCAGATAAAGTCAGTAAGTAAAGGTAAACACGCGCCACCTGTTGCCGAGGCGACTGCCGTTACAACTTGCGGTTCTCATATGCTGTTCTGTTCCTGAATAATGACATTAAGCTCATTTACTCTGGCCACACATAATCTGGGGCTTAAAACACGTGCCCATGTTTAATGTGGTGTCATTTTTAAAACTATCCACTGCAGCAGAGCGGAACTCTAACCCAGAGAAGCACTGCATTTAAAACAGCGCTCGGCGGAAATGAACACCGGATGTTTTGCCGACCAGGGTCTGTTCCAACAAGCGCACTTCTACACTAGCTCCTACACACTAAAGAGTGCACTACGTCCAGGAGCGTTGCATCCCGAGATGCTCGTTTCCGTCCGCTTTACTAGCTACCACGTGACCTACGCATGTTAATATAAAAAATATATAAGAATAAAAAATATTATCTCAAATATTAAAATTAATTTCTTAAATATTAAAATTGATTAAGTGTTTTTATCTTAACATTAAATAAGATAATGTTATACACTCAAATCTCATTAAACCATTAATATTACAATTAATGAATTAATGAATTAAGTATGATTTGGGCTTGAATATGATTCAAATTATTTTCATTCATTTTATATTTTATTATATACAGAATAAAGGATACATTTTTCACAGTTAATGCATTTTTAAACAATTTCCAGGACAATATTCACATTTCTTAATAAATATCATATAAATATTATAAAATTACAGTATAAATTCATAGTTGGCTAAGCATAAAAAGAATTCCAATAAAAATGCAATAACTCATAGCTTATTGCATACTGCATAAGAGTTCAGTTAGTTGTTCACTGACAGCATATATATATATATATATATATATATATATATATATATATATATATATATATATATATACAATCAATTTTGAGGTACTTCTGACCACAGCAAAACTGGCTTTGAAACAGTAAATTTAACACAATTCAAGACTAAAAAAGTAAATAAAACTAACAGATATATTCAATCAGCTAAAATATCTTTGATACCTAATGTTTCTGCTAACACTGGGCTTCAAATGTCAACAATGTAGATGCCTGCTCAACACTTAACAACACACTCAATATGAATTCAGATTCAGATTAAACATCTGTATGCTTGAATTGCATAAAAAACTGTCTAAGCACAGGCTCATTCATCCCTATTTGGCCTCCCTAATGCATGGCCCTCCCATTCCTCCAACCTCCTCCAAGCTTGTTCAGTTACCCAATGAAGCTGCTTTCAGCAGAAATATGAAAATCCCTGGTTCTCCTTTATCTTTTTCTGAGGAAGCACATGCTAGCCTTCACTCTCCCAACTCTGGAAACTTAATGCAATCCGGTATAGCAAGTGGATGGGAATTGTAAATGACAAAATTCTTTATAACTCTGTTATAAGCTACTTCAGGAAAGTTTTCAACCTATGCAGAACAAGTTCCTGCTTGCCCTTTCAAATGCTTCGACCAAGGTATGTTCTTTGTATATCTGTTCTAATAGAATCTATATATGCAAACAGCCTCTATTCTGACTGTCTGCACTGTACCACAATGGTTGGGGCTCTGTGATGTGAACAGGCAACGTACTGTATATGTAAATACATCGTTCATCATGACATCACTTTTGAAACAGGCTGTTTTATATCAAAGGAAAAATCCTTAAAGACAGATGTGTAAAGATTCCCTGCAGTCCATTCTCAGCATCTCATCCACTTTCACCCCTCCGAATCTTCAAGCTCACTCTCTTGTTCCTCCTGCTCCTCTGAGTTCCGGATGTTCCCAACACTCATATAGTTGTTGTCGCCTATGATGACAAACGCCACTTTGGAGCTTTTCACCTGGATGCTAGGGGTCTCAGTGGGGTCCTCTGCAGCTGCCTGCTGTTCTGGACCCTTTATATCTTCCGCCTCATCTATTAAAGAAAATAAAAATATATACCACTGTTAAGATATTACCGTTGATACATACCTACTTGCCTTCTAGAAGAGTGCCACGATAGACTCAAGTGCAAGAGTTTCCCGTTTAAAGACTAAAAATCTCCCTTCTCATGAGGCTTCTTGAAGGTGGGAGGAAACAGACAGTCTGGGGTGGACATGTGAGAGTGGGGTAGCTTGCTAATGAAGGAGGAAGCTTGAAGCTTCATACTGTGCAGAAAATGTAGGGCACCAACATTGTTTAAAAGCATCAGAGTATTATTGACTGTATAAACTCCAGATCACATTAGAACAGATGCGGGTAAACATAAACACAGTAAAAAGTATTTGAGATCTTGTGAGCTAATTTTAAATAACAAAATGTGGTTCCAGATTTCTCCTTCATTCTCCATTCTGACTTGTGCTGTTGTGTTTGTAGCTTCCTTTGCACATGAAGTAAGGGTGAGTAAGCAATTAGAGCAATTGGAAGAGTTTGAGAGGGATCGCATTGCAGGACTCCAGGAAGTGAGGCGGTCTTATTGTTTTGGTATTGTGCGCTACATTGGTTGTGCAGATATTACCATTGCATACTGCTGGAAGAAGTGGATAGAAGACGGCATTCACCAGTGACACGAAGGATATGAGAGACCTACATAAACCACAGAGAGGAAGAATGGACTGTCTGATATGCACAGACTGACCCAACAGCCACAATTGCCACAGACGCATGAGTCATCCTGTTGGCTGTGCAACACAGGACCTGCTACGATAAATGCCTTTGACTGTACATATGTATCAGCAAAAACTGCAATGGTGTCGTCCCGAATGTCATGGAGTTACTCAGAATGGCAGGGGGTCAACTTCAGTGACAAATCCCACTTTTGTTTTGTTGGAGACAACCAATGAATCATCTCTGCACTGCCAGACCTATCCCTGATTGAAAATGTGCGGGATGCTATTGGACGCACTATCAACATGCCACCCCTACCACCATATCTGCCGGAACTGCGTGAAAATATTCAAGCTGCATGAGATGGATTATCAACGGACACCATTAGGAACCTCTACAACTGGCAAATGAATTTTTAGGGAGACTTGTTTTCTGAACAAGATATTGTTGTTATTGGTTCCATAGTAATAGTGACATTGCATGTGCATTCACATGTGCATTGCAAGACAGAGTTCGGGGGTATTTTGCAAAGCATGATTTCTCAGTTATCGAGATAAATTAAGCCAAAAATTAAGCCCAATGTCCAGTAGAAATGACCGTCTGCTCTTCTGCTGGACAGGCTTGATTTTAGGTGAGAAACCCTCCTTTGTGAAATACCTCCAACTGGAAACTACAGTCTATACATTTTTATGACAACAATGTGATTGTGCTCATCAGCCAACAAATGCAAACCTATGCTTTAACACAATGCTGGTGTATGAAGAGTAATCATTCCTACTCTTACCGTTATTGTCCTCAGTCTGAGAGAGATGACAGGACAAGTCATTGTTGTTTCCAATGATGCAGTTGCTCAGTGAGGAATTGTGTATATTTATTATATATGGTGGAACCGTTGTAGTTGTCTCTAAAAAAATAAGAGTAAGAGTAGGCTTTTCAGTTTACAGGAAAAAGGAAGGACAAATACAAATACTATTAAAATGGAAAGGTACACATACTGTGTAAGAGCATGTAGTCCTTTTAAAGTCAACTGTGTGTATTTCATATGTGAATGAAAACACACAGCGTAACTTTAAAGATGGGCATGTTGGTAAGACTAACTCATGATTTATGAACCATACAGACCATTTTAAGATAACAAAAGTGTTTTGTGTACCTGTACAGGAAATGTCTTCAGAGTGATAGTGGTCTAGATCTACTGCTTTTACTGCAAAACAAAAACACACACACACACACACACGTTATAATACTGCCAAACTGTGACTGTGCTGACTGTAAATAGAAGCAAGAGGTGGAGCACCTAAAGGGTTGTGCGGTGGGATCTGCGGTGGAAAAGGTCACCAGTTACAGGTACTAAGGTATGCACCTGAGTAACTACTTCAGCTGGGGCAACAACGCTTCCAGTCTGATCAGGAAGTGGTTCTACATCCTTAGGTGGTCGCAGGAGCTCAGTCCTCACCTCCTTCTACAGATATGCTGTGGAGAGCTGTCTGTGCTCCAGTATCAACGTGTGGCACAGAAGCTGCTCTACTGCATAGAGGAAAGCTCTGCAGAGAGTGGTGAAGATGCAGGAAGAAGGCCACCTGCATCATGAAGGTCCCCACTCACACAAGCACACACACCTTTTGCCCTGCTCCTCTCAGGAAGAAGGTTGCAGAGCATTAAGTGTAGAAACCACCGGAATGAGCAACAGCTTCTTCCTTGAAGCTGTAAGACTCTTAAATTCTAAAAACTAGAGAAACACTGCTTGACACTTTAACTGGACTCTCAACACTTTATCCTTTCTGCTTTTGCTTTTCTCCTTCTCTTCACTCATAAGCTGCTATATTCATACCCATATATTCACATTTTTGATTCATGTTGCTGTTTCCTGCACTTTATTTAATTATTATTATTATTATTATTATTATTATTATTATTATTATTTAAGTCTTCTATCACTTACCTGTGCGGCCTGTAGTGGTCTCAAACAGTGAGGGGTTACACACAGCCAGACATTTAAAAAAAAGCTGACAAGCACTCGGCCCTTTGCGGAGAACAGTGAGCAGCAGCTGAGAGGCTTTCTGGGTGTCTGTTGCTGGAGCTTCGATATGCTGGACCTCATACTGTGTGAGGGTCTGGGACCGGCACAAGCAAGTAGATATTTTCCCCACCAAACAGGCAGACATGCACTTTGTGAGGGTGCTGATGTGCCGACGAAGTGTTTTGTCTGTTAAGGAAGATAAAAAATTAAATCATTATCAGATTGAGAGGTTTATTTCCCAGGTTTATGACTTGTGTTCTCAGGCACATGAACCTCTCTGATGAAGTTGTTTTGTATTGGCCAACTTAATTAAATGTCCTTTCCCACCTTAATGGAGCAGCAGTTACCAGCTACTGGTTCCCAGAACAATTATTTAAAGCAATATAATGTTAACGTAAGCAGGCACATAAGAATAGTGTGTGTACATCTCTGATGAAGCTGGTTACTTATTGGCCAATTTCCCATTCCATCTTAAAAGATGCAGCTGTAACACAGCTTCTACGACTACCAGTTCCCAGAACAGAAACTTGTAGCTATGAATTAAATAACATTATGTGTTGATTGTCACTGAAATATTACATTACAGACTTTTATTCCCATAACATTCTGGGAACATGTTAATTTGAAAAGAACATTCCCAAGATGTTACTCAGCCACACCTGGGCTAGGTGGGTTCTAGGTGGATATGGGCTCTATGTGGATTTGTATGCATTGGTTCTGGACTTCTAAAATGGGCCCATCGTTACAGCACCTTAATTTCAGTGTTATCTAGAATCCAATGTGCAGTTGTTCACTGACCCTGGTGAACATACATCATGCCATACATGAACATGCCTATCATTATTATTATATCATCAACATATTGTACAATATATTTACATGCCCGCAATCGTTTTTAATGACCTCATTATTGCCTGCTATGATTTTCTTAGTGAACACTTAGAGTCCATTAATGTGAACAAGCAGATTTTTTAACTTTCTTTTAGAAGTTATATTTTATTAATATATTATTTATTTGGAATATTTGTACAATAATATATTCTATTCTGTTTTTTGTTAAATGTTTTGTAAATGTATTATTATATCATTATTATATTAGTGGAATAATAAAAAGGTCTTAAAAATGACAATATTGTTTATTGTTTTAATTGTTTATGACAATAAATCATAGAGAAATCAGAAAAAAGAGTTATGAGGAGACTATTATGTCTAAAACTAATAATCTGTCTAAAAAAATCATGGGGACTGTTTTGCAGTGTCTCACATTAAAACAACAAGGGTTATCATAATTTAAGTGTCAAAAAGTTGCAAAAATATATCAACTTAAGCAGAAAGTTCCCAGAAGCAGAGGTTGTTGGTGCTGGGCGCCTCCTTGAATTTACATTAAAGGCCAACAGCAGCACTATTTAAGGTGGAAAGCTGAATTCCAATCGATCAACTGCAAATCGGCATTTCTCCGTTTGAATGAAGGAAACAGCAGACCTGGAGATGTTTTTAAACAGGTCTACTTCCTTCCTTCTCCCTGTAGCAGCACAGGTCTAAAAACTAAACCCCAGCATGAATGAAGAACTTAAACCTACCAGGAGGTGTGAGAGCCATGCAGCCCTTGGACCCCATGCTGTCCATCTAGGAGTTAATGTCACACTGACCGCACCGTCCTGACACACCATTAGATGACCCTCAGGATGAAAGAGAAAATGCAGAACAGAAGGTGCGTTACTGCGCGTGCGCGTGAGAGGCGGGCAGGGAGGCGGGGCAAATGTTATTTCCCTGTAGAAACTCCCGGATGAGGTCACGGTGCCCCTGAGGCTTGTTTACAATGATCCAACTTCACTCCACTGGAGAAGTTCGTCTTAACTCATAGGTTTTCCATTTTTCTTTTCACAGGAGTGTATGAAAATGTCCACACTCCACATGTCTGTGGTCTTTTTTCTTTCTCCACAGACCTTATGTGGTTTTATGACCCAAATGTACATATTTTCATAGTTTACATGGTTTCAAAACTCTACTCATTTGTTTTTGAGACCATTTCTTTATCCCCATTGGCTAATGAGTCATATTGTAAGGCGATGTTTCCATTTCGTGAATAACACCTTGCAAGTCAAGTGTGTAATTCAACAGTTCTATAAATATCCAGAAAGTAAAATTCCAAATCAGGATTTTGTTCCGCTGCCGTACAACCACCAACACAATCTGAACATGGAAAATATTTGTAGATATTTCATTGAAACAACTAAGAAGAAAAATAACATAAAACTGCAAAATAAAACAGTAAAGAATTACAACAGACTAAAATGGTTACATACAGTAAAACGGAAAATTAAATAAAAACCAACTAAAATCTAATATTTTGCTGCAATTTAATATTGTATATTTGTGCCCCCCCTCCTCCCATTTGTCCTTTTATTAAATTGTGTTCACAGAAATAATACACTTGTTGTTCTAGAACACACACACACACACACACACACACACACACACACACACACACCACATATATATTATATCTAATATACACCCATGGTAATATACACAAGAATACACTGAGACTTTAATGTTTTCCACTTCAGCTAAAAATATTAAAGCTAAAATCTTCAGAGATTTCTCTTTATGAATATAAAACATAAAGTGAACCCTAACCCTAAGTGAAGGTCCTTCCTCTGTGTTGATGTTAGACTCCACAATAGAGGTTGGCAACACCGGGAATTTTTGTATCGATCTGATACCAAGTAAATGCAGGGCCAGTATTGCCGATATCGATACTGATATTTAAGCTTCATAGATCCAAAGGATCCAAAAGACCTTATTATCACAGTCAACATTTTTGTTTAGAAACAATGGAACAGTAACAAAACAAAGTTTGCCTCAACATTAGGAAAATAAGGCAGAAAAGGAGAAACTGCTCTGTTCTGGCAAAATGGTGGAATGAACTTCCGCTGGGAGTCCGAACAGCTGAGACCCTCACTGTCTTCAAACGCAGACTGAAGACTCATCTGTTTCAGGAGTATTTAACTCCATAAAGACATTTGTGTTCAACAGGATCTAAGCGTGAGGAATCTCTAGATTATAGCCTCGTCCACTAGCTAAGGATATTCTGAGTGAACAGCAAAGCACTTTTGTAAGTCGCTCTGGATAAGGGCGTAAATGTAAATGTAATGTAAATGTACAAAAAAAACCCCAAAAAAACACTCCCCTCACTGACATCTTTTCTAGTTTTTATGTTCTTTGTTTCTTTTTTCAGACAGAATTGTTATTAGAAAATACAATAAAATAAGGAATGTTCTTCCTTTCTGTGCAATTCTGCTTTTTCTTAAATAAACGGAGTAAAAAATATAATAAACAATAAAATGAAGCGTGTCTGTCCGTACTGTGACGTGTCGACTCGAGGAGACCGCTGATTGGCGGGCCAGGCTGACTGGGTGAGTGAGGCTGAGTGCTGTGACACAGAGCAGTGTTTACAGAGAGGAGAGTTTGGTGAATGCAAATGCGCAAGCGACCGCGCAGCAGTTAGTGAGAGCGGGAGAGAAATAACGTTTGAGTACCGATCTTTATACACCAGTATTAATCAGTACCAATACCAGCGTTGGTATCGATATTATCGATGTTTGGATACCTCTACTCCACAACCAGCACTGCTCAAAGCAGACCACAGACACACACTTAAACTCCACACACTTACTGGTTTTCAATGTATTATAACAATCTGCATTTATTTACCACGTGCAATAAAAAGATAACATTCCATATGTAAAAAATAAGTTGTATTATTTATAATGTTAATATTGTATATAATGTGCAATACTTCAATCTTATCTCAATTTAAAATACTAGTCGTTTGTTTGGTGTTAGACGTTCTGCGCATATTCCACGCACAACTGAACCTCCAGAAACGCTTGGGGAGCGTCATCAGCTTGCAGCTGCGTCGTGATTGGCTGGCGCTGCTGGAGGATTTCGCTGCACGGAGAAGATGCTGCCGGCCGGCGCCGACAGAAAACAGCCCAGTTCTGCCTTTAATGCCCCTCCGCCATAGTTTGACCTGTTCTTCATCTGGGCAGGACGAACCTGAATTAAGGCAGACATGAAAATCTGGAGCACGGAGCACATATTCAGGTAGAAGCGGTCTGGTTGTGTTCGTGACGATCAAAGCGCCCCCTGCCTGCGCTGATTTACATTACAGACATAAACAGTAACTGCATGTGTAGCTAAGGCCTTTAAACAGGACTGTGCGGATGAAAACGGGCATGTGTACTGTTCGTATCCTTATTGGGAATGGTTGTTAGGGGGAAATTACTCCCATCCATCCATTTTCTGAACCGCTTATTCCTCAACAGGTTCATGGGTGAGCCGGTGCCCAGCCGGCAACTCTGAGCACAAGGGCGGGAAACAACCATAGACAGGGCGCTAGTCCATCGTAGGGCGCACACATCTACACACTAAGGGCCACATGTAACGTGAGTCACATGACACCAGGCAGGGACAACAGGACAGTGGTCCAGTGTGGACTGTGAGGTGTCCTCACGTGTGTTGCAGCTATTTAGACAGTGAGGGCTGCGTGTTGAGTTGTTTTCAGACAGTAAATCTATTCAGCTATACAAGCACTTTCATTTCTACAGTGATTCCCATGAAAAGATTTGAAGAAATGAGAGTGGTGTGTGTGTGTGTGTGTGTGTGTGCGTGCTATATATTCACTTTTGTAGTTTATATATATATATATATATATATATATATATATATATATATATATATATATATATAAACTATGTAACTACAAAAGTGAGGAGTCTACAAGCTGTGGTCACTGAGTCGGTACTTGGTCAGGATCTGTCTTTGCTGTGGAGCTCTATCAGTCAGGAATTAGGGTTCTTGTACTCTATTTTTAATATAAACAATCTAATTCTAAGAATTGAGTTTAGGAAATGTACATGTAAATGTGAATTCTGATTTTGGTACATAAATCTATAAAACATATGTTGAACTCTTTGAGATACATACAATACAGAAAGGCCTAGAATTAAGCTTAAAGGATGTGTTTGTCCAAATACTTGTGCCCCCATCCATCCCTGATACATTAGATTGGGAATATAATAAATTACACATATACCCTCTTTTTATGCCATCATGATTTTGTTGTTCCTTGCTTCGAAATAAATGTCACGCTCTCTAAGAAATGTCACAATTATGAAACCACGTCCACAAAAGCCTGCTGTAAGCTTGTTACTGATACTTCCCCTTTTCCTGTAAAATGCCAATTCACTGTTGGCTTTACTGTCCATAACTTCCTTTAACTAAAAGCTCTGTTCAGTTTGGCCGTAGCAAAATATTGGCTATTATTGCTATTACAGCTTAATGCTGTATCACGTTTGGTTTACACTGTATAGTCATCTGCTCTGTTGCTTCCTCCACAGCTATCCCTGGGAGACGGTGATCAAAGCTGCGATGAGAAAGTACCCCAATCCAATGAACCCTAATGTAGTAGGAGTTGATGTGCTGGACAGGAACTTGGACAAAAATGGCCGCCTCCACAGCCACCGTCTCCTGAGCACTGAATGGGGTCTGCCAAGTGTTGTCAGAGCGGTCAGTAGGCAAGGCTTTTCTCTATGTGCTTTCTTATAGGGCACTTACATACAGACTGGGAGACAAATTAAAGGGCTTGTCTGAAAGAATCAAATAAGCTTGATTTATCGCTCAGCCCAAATACAGTTGCTCAGCCAAGATGTTAGACATCTGACTGGTGATGCAAGGGGATGTGTGCCCAATCACTGTCCCCCACCCTATCCTGTCTGTTTATCTCTCTGTTCTCTGTTGTGCGTGTTCATATGCATGACTTCTTTTCTCACATACACTCTTGTCCCTCTCACATGCATGCTTCTTCTCTCTCTTACGTGTGGTTTTGTCTCTCTCATGTGCACTCTTCTCTCTCTCACACATGCTCATCTTGTCTTTTCCGGACTTCTTGTCTTCTTTAACACATGCTCTTGTCTTCTTGCAGACATGTCTTATGTGGGTTCTTTTTTCCTCTCCCTTACATATGCATTTATTGTCTGTCTCTTTCATGCACATGTGTACTCTTCCTCTCTGCCTCCCATGTGCTCTCCCTTTCCCGCTCTTTTTTTTTTTTTCCACACATTCTTGTGGAGTGTTTGAACGAATCTCTAAAACATTCAGAAATGAATGTATAAGAAATTAAAACCAGAGCGCTTGGTTTAAAGCCCTTTTTAAATGAGTGTAGCATTACACTGGCATGGTGCTTTGGTGTTTAGCATCTTCATCTCCAAACTTCCATTGGAGTTCCAAGGCCTTCAAGATGGAGTTTCCATGTTTCCAGGTTTCCATGTTCTCTGTGGGTTTCCTCCGGGGACTCTGGTTTCCTCCTACATTACAAAAACATGGAGATATTCTAAATTCATTGTGTTTCGTGTGTGTTTGTGGTTGAGTGCCTAGAGTGACTAGTGGGTGTCTAGAAATGTGCTATATAATTGTAACTTCATTCATTACAAAATTATGTTAAAAATCATATCATTGAGCAAATTGTCTTTCTGTAGATTATAGGCACAAATCGAACCATCACTTACGTTAAAGAGCATTCCATTGTGGATCCTCAAGAAAAGAAAATGGAGCTTTGCTCAACAAATGTGAGTATTCACACGAAGAACATATTATTCCTCATATTTGATGGAATGTCATGGATCAGCATATGGGAAATGTAATAAATAATTTGATTACTCTTTTAGATAACGCTCACAAATCTAGTATCTGTTGATGAGAGACTAGTTTACAGGCCACATCCAGAAAACCCAGATGTGTAAGTGAAACGTTTAATTTCACTTTTATCTGCACTGATATACAGTATGTTGCATGGTTTGCTTTTAGAATTCTTTATCACGTCTAACTAACCTAATATAATTATTTATAGTAGAAATTACACATTTCAAATATATAACACTTCACGAGTACACAGTGAATGATTTTATGTTTATCAATCTTGTTTTTCTGTGTACTTAAGTATATACACGTATATATGACCAACAGAAATGACTCTTTCTCCCAACAGCACAATATTAACCCAGGAGGCAATTATCACAGTGAAAGGAGTCAGTCTGAGCAGCTACCTTGAGGGACTGATGGCTTTAAGTATGTCAGCAAATGCAAGAAAGGTATTTGATTTCCACTTTGTTTCTGAAGGAACACTCTAATATCCATCTGCTGCATCCATAATCTTTTGCTACAGACTTGATTTGAACCTATAAAGGAGCTTTAAAAGATTAGTTTGAGGGAAAACCTAATTAACATGGTTTAAAACTTACCCAGATACAGACAATCAGCCAATATATCTTTGATATCTGACGTGTGCTTCTTTAGTTTATCATTGGAGGTGTTAGGCTAATGTTGCTGACAAACACTGTACCTGGACTATCACCAGTCTTTATCTCAGTGATTATATGCCAAATTCTAATTGACTATAATTGAGTTAAAAAGCTTTCAGTAAACATAGGCAATCAAGACAATATCATAATATGTAATTTATGTAAGTTTGGTTTAAAGTACAGTATAAAGCATAAAAGTTGAGTAAGCAAATTTTCATGACTAGTTCTGGCTATAAGAGTTGAGAGTTAATGTGCCATTATGGATTATATTTTTTACAAATGATGCTACTGGAGCCTGTTATAGAGATCTACCTTCTGAACATGCTAGACATTTATTTCATGTCTAATTAATAAATTGTTGCGGTTTTGCAAAAACCTATCCTTTTGATATATATATATATGAATAAAATATAATACTAAAGTAATAATACAGTGACAATAAAAGCATTGGTGCATTGTTTGAAAGTTGTGCATACTTGTATGTCTTTACCTACTTTATATAGTTAATGTTTCAAATAGTTTGAATCTGCTCTGTATATTATATTATACATAACATAATACAATGACAGCTCTGGCCTTTTCTAGACCCAGGGAATTGGAAAAGGAGTGTTTGATGATCAGTAGATCAGTCTGTGTGGAGTTTGCATGTTCTCCCCGTGTTCGCGTGGGTTTCCTCCGGGTACTCCGTTTTCCCCCACAGTCCAAAGACATGCATGATTGGTGAATTGGTGACTCTAAAGTGGCCCTTAGTGTGTGGATGTGTGTGTGCATGTGTGCGCCCTACGATGGATTAGCACCCTGTCTAGGGTTGTTTCCCGCCCTTGCCCTCAGAGTTGCCGGCTGGGCACCGGCTCACCCGTGACCCTATTCAGGAATAAGCGGTTCAGAAAATGGATGGATGGATGGATGGATGGAAGTATTGATTTAAGGTTAACAAAGAGGAGCGCTACAAGAGGTGTGCTGTGGAGGGATAGAGATGTTTAGCACCTTTCAGTGTTGCTCGTGCAATCTGGGTTCAATGCCAGCACATTGTGTAAACTTTGTTTCTACTTCCACTTTCACTGTATTCATTCACTGGAATGTCCATTTTAGCTATCACATGAAAAGATGAATGCGTATATTGTCACTGAAAGGTTGATACTGGCTCAGCAAATAAAGGGGAAGCACAAAAATAGGCCTCGTTTTCCTGGATGACACAATCTAAAAACAGTTGCAGCATATGGGAAGATTGCTCAGTAATCAGTGTTTTTTTTTCTGGAGCTATTAAAGGAGTTCCAGGGTATCCTCCAGTTTTGGTATGACACAGGCAAGCTGTTTGTTTTGTAATACAGTACAAATAATTAAAGCTCAATCAGCAAATATAATGTAGAGCACAGAATGTCATCCACTATTTCAGGATGTTTTTTGCTGTGAGTTGTGAATCCATCTGTGAATTACATTGTGTAACCACTATTCACTATATAGTGGTAGTAGGGCAACAATAATATGCAGTGTTTTTTTACATTTTCCTTAGATTTTTGGACTTTTGGGTGGCTTGGTGATTAGCATGTTCACCTCGCAGCACTTGGGTCTTGGGTTCACGCCTCATCTAAGTGTAGTTTCCATGCGTATGTGACCGTTATCTCCAGGGACTCTGGTTTCCTCCGACAGGAGTTCTCATGGAGTTCATGTGAATTGCCCTGGTGTGTGAATCAGTGTGTGAAATTGGTTTGGTATTTTAGTTTTATGTTAAATCAACACCAGATTTTGTGGCTGGGCATTTCCAGACACATGTTGTTCTTTGCCTGTAGACATATCGCACATTGTGTGTAATCTCTGTGAGCGTAGTCCTGCATGTCCTGTAAGTTCCTGCTGTGGAATTTACTTTAATTGCTTTAACTCATTTATTAATTTATCCAAACTTCTCCCAAGAGTCCTCTGAAGGTGCTAAAGGCATTGCTGTAAAAGCTATCTGAAAGGTATTTAAAGGCTTCAAAATATGGTTCAAAGGGTCACAAAAGAAAATGCTTTAATGGTTAAAATAAGTGTTAATAATTTATTGTGGTCACATGTTAATAATGCATTTGTTTTGCTATTTTGTCATTAAAGCATTTACTTTAAAGGCACGTCTTCCTGCGTTACTGTATTCCAGTGTAACAGAGTGACTAGGCTACATTAAAGGCAATCGAACCCTCTTCCTCCGGGAATAAATGTCAGTTTTCATCACATTTTAAAGTAATTTCATTTTCATGATGTTGAAAGTATGGGTGTTCTTAAATTGGACAAATGTACGGAGAAAGTGAAAATGTGTAGTTCTGTATAAATAAAAAGTGAGTTTTGTGCATTTCCAGTATCACTTAACACGTAACGAAACTGAAATTTGTTTACCTGCTCTGTTCTAATTGGTTTTCAATACCAATTGCACTTTGGCTTTCACTGGCGCTGTTGTCCTCACTTTTTTATCCAAAATAAAAAATGTACATCCAGTGTAAATCCAGTGCGTGAGTATGAATTTAATACTGTGTGTATAATATATATACTGTATAAAATTACATTTTTCATCCTTTTTAATTAATTTAAATTTCCTTTCAAAGATGTGCATTTTCTAGATCTTGGCTACTAATGTTGAAAAAATGACTTTTTTCCATTTATGATCTTTTTTCTGTAGATTCTGACAGATTTAATAGGAATAATTTCTTTTTCTCTCTGTTTTTTCAAAATTAGTTTATTTTTACCTATATTTTTGTTGACATAAGCTATTGTAAGTATACTTAGATTTTCTGGGTTTGGATTTTTGAACAATTGTCTATTTTATTGAATAAAATTCCAACCCTAACCGCAACCAAAAATAAAATTAATTTCATTAGTAGTTATTTTGTTGTCTTTTTCTTTATGATATTCTTTTTCCAAGTCTTTTCCAATTCCCACCCACTACTTAAGACTCACATGTTCCTAAAAGTTCTTTGAGGCCAATAAGTGATGCCACATCATTTCAAACTTTTGCTAACTTTATGCAAACTTTTGCTAAAATTTTACTTACTTTAGAAACTTACTTTGAGGTGAATGACTGAAAATTCATGTGATCTATTTTGACTTTGAAAATAATTATCTACTTTGTCAACAATATTAGCATTGTTGCCCCAGCATGAAACAGCCAAAATTGACTGTATTTGTGAATTTGAGATTTGCTGCACTACTTCTTTAATGCAAAACTGGATGACATGATGCAATATATTTGATCTCTTCTGCTAATAGCAAAAGTTTAGGGGATATCTTGTCTCTTTGTTCTCTCTATAGGGATGGGACGCAATTGAATGGATCATAAAAAACTCTGAGTGTGACGTCTGCTGAACCTCTCCACACTTGGTGAGGTTCATTTACACACCTTTGCATATGAAAATGAATATATCAGTCCATGTCTGTATCATTGTTTAGCCATGAGTGTAAATGAGTCTGTAGACAGTTGGGATAAAGCATGAATGTTAAGCAAGACCTCCACTAGAGGAGTGCCATGGCCCTGCTTGTTTTAGTGTTTTCCTGCAGGGACACTTGTTCAGCTCAGCAAAGGTGTGTTTGAAATAGGGGAAAGTCTGAAACCTGTGCGGTAGTGGTATTCCAGGACCAGGATGAGAACCACTGCACTAGAGAGCAGTTTTGACAACAACCAACATGGTGATGGTGGTTGAGATCATTGTAAATCAAACTCCGGGTCATGCTGCCTGCCATTGGCAGCCAGAGTGTGAGAGGGCAAAATTGGCCATGCTCTCTCTGGGTGGCTAGATGGTGCTCTCTCCCCACAGTACACACATTGCGGTCCCTGGGACAGGTGTCTGTTAGTGTCCGGGAGCTGGGGACCCGGTGCAATGCCAGCAGTTCGGAAAGAAGTGGTGGCTGGCTTCACATGTATCAGAGAGGGCATGTGCTTGTCTTCACCATCCAGCTTTTGGAGCATACGTACTGCTCCATTCAATTCAAACGAGTAGACATATGAGAAACTGAGCACAGACCACAGACTGAAGGCTCCATCAGTGGTATTTGTCTTTTAAAAGAGAGAAGGTTAGCATTATCTTAATAATTCCAGAGCTTGTTTTGTTTTTGACTGAATCCTCATTTATCAAAAAAAAGTAGCAGTAATGACTTGTGTGAAGATTAAAGTTGAGCATCTGTTGTCGTTAAAGAAGTGCATATTTTGAAACCTTCAACTTTACAATGTCTAATTAAATGTCTGTTTCCATGTTTGAATCGCAGGGCCAAATTGTGAAGTGTGAAGTGCGATGGGGGACGTAGTCAGAAGCACCAGCTATAAAAAAAAAACTACAACTGGTCCGTACAGCTTTAACCAGCTCCATATTTCTGCAGTAAGTCTGAGCATCTTCTGAGGTGGTCGATTACTGGTTTGAAGCAGGTTGAAAGCATCCCTTAGGAAACCTCATGAACCTCATAAAACTGCACTTTTAAGGTAAACTTGCAATTTGCAGTTCTGAAATGTGGAATGTTCTATCAGAATATCAACAATATGCACTGTTCCGACTACCTCCTTTCAGGAATTTTCATCTGTTAAGGATGTACCTAAAGTTCTGAGTTGTGGCATAATATTGGAAGCATGTTAGGTGTTCTTCCTGCTTGAATATGTTTGTTGTGTGTTGATGTTTTATTTTATTGAAACAAAATCCATGAAACATGGATCTAATTTATTAACATTTTCAGTTCACACTGAATTCTTTCTTTTACTTTTTTGCTGCTACTGTTGGTTTACATACAAGTTACTTTTATGTAGATTAAGAAATCTACAACTTAACGCCTCCATTTACAGTTTGAATCACAGGTCCAGATTTATTAATGTACTACAGATTTGCAAATCTGCAAATGCACTGAATTCTAGTTGTATGATTTCTGAATACTGATATACTGCTAGTAATGTAGAAACTGTGGTTGTGATATGAAAAACTGACTGCATGGACTCTAAGTAGAGTAGTATATTCAAACTCACACTCTTAGAAGCCCATTTTTAATTGAAGTTTCATTTATTATGGACAAATTGGAGCAAATGTGGGGATTTTATAAGCCAGTCTTTTGCAAACCTGTAGGGCTGGTGTGCCTCTAGGAACAGGGTTGGGGAAACGCTGTTATAAGCAACCTTCTAAGAACAGCCCAGTGACTTCAACATGGGCAAGTATAGCATAATTCCCCACCATTGCTTGCACACTTCACCCTGACAGGATGCACTCAGATGCCTATGTTAGGTCTGATTGTGGAGTGAAGAAGGGATATGGCAGCGATACATGTTTACAATCCCTCTTATTTTTTTGTGTTGGTTTTCTGATACTATATTGGAATTGTTACATAACTTATTCTCCACTCAGTGATGGACCATAGTCCATGATCTTAGGGCCTGAATGGAGAAGTCTGTAGTCCCTCTACAATATACAAAAAATGTGGCACCTGCTCATTGAAAAGCAAATACATGTAACTCTGTACAATTACAATTTACAGTCGAGCCTGTAAGTATTTGAACAGTGAAACAGTGTTTGTAATATTACAGCTGTAGACTATGTACTTGTACAACACTCCTTTTGGTCAGTCTTGTACACATCAATCTTGGTTTCATTTGTCCAAAGTTTGTAGACTTGGACAGTAATAATCTTACCACTTTGTGAAAGCATTTTTCTTTACCAAGGAAAGAATTCTGGATTCACCAACTGTCAGTGCATTTGTTCTTTTAAAAATGTGACTGATGACGACTTTGGACCCTGATAAATTATCTGCCATTCACTTGCATCAGTCCCTCACTGGGTCCATATTTAAAGTTTCCTTAAATAGCAATTAAATGCAAATACAGCAGTTACAATAATAACCAGACCTTTTATCTCCCTAATTTGTTATGATACAATGTGGCAACACATTGTCATGAAATTGCCTGAAGGTCAGATGACCAATTACTTTTGAGCCTGGAGGGACTGTGTAAAAAAATACCCGTAATTGCTTAACAGTTCATGCAATATTTTAAATATTTTTTTTGCAATATATTAAATCTCTTGAATTAAATGTCTACACTTCAGTCACATATGGATTGTTTAGTTTTAAATCTGCTTTGGTGGTGTACTGAAACAAAATTACAAGAATTGTCTCACTGTTTATATACTTATGGACCTGCATATTTTTTCATTCTCATTTTGCCGCAACAAAACCAGCAACAGCCAATATATTTGTCATGTGTATCTTTTCAAATGAAAGAATTTATTGTTTTGTTGTAATTATTTATTTATCCATTCATTCATGTCTTTTATTGAATTCATTTTTTTATTTGCACGGAGATAAACTCATGTACAGTTTGGCCTTGTTTCATGCCAGTATTCAACTACACACATACAAAAAAGTCTCATATATAGATGGCAATAAAAGTGACCATAGGATGAGTGATTTTCTAGTGTTTGTGTTCTCATGTGCCACTGCCCAGTTTGAGGACAATATTATGTAATGCAGCTGCCATTTTGATTGCCATTTTCTTTCTTCTGCTCCGTACAGTGTTCTCCCAGTGTAGAGAGGGTTTAAACCACATTCTTCCACCCCTGACCCAGTAAATGGTTGAGAAACTCACCCAGTACATCAGTTAATATGTTAATAATTAGAAGTTTTTAATTTGGATACAGGCAGGATGCAAGGAGTAGCAGGGACCATAACTTTCCCTCCCAAATGACGCCTGGATTATGTTAATGGTACTAATATGGTTAAAGAACTGCTGAGTTGGTTTAAAAACAGTAGGAATTATAACCTGTAAATTTCTCTGGGCAGGAAGGAGAAAAACATCGGCAATCCAATTAATACCTATTTGTATCGCAGCGTGTGCATTCATGTGCTTTTCAACGTTGGACCACACTAAACAGACCCTTGACTGAATCGTATAGAAGCAGTTTTGGTATATTTTCTGCAGTTCATAACGATTGTGACGCTCTGCATTTTTGGAAATTCTGAAGAAAGATCACAACCCTGCGTCCCAAAATCATTTGATATAAAATTGCTTAAAACGTCTCATGAGGAATGAAAAAGATCACTGCACAGAAGTGCATTCACATGGCCATTCATATAGCCAATCAGAATGCAGCTTATAATATCCCATAACTTGTGACCAATAGATTTGTGCACTGAGTATGTGTAGGCTTTTTAAAGTATATAAATATAAATGAAACTGTTGGTATTTTTATACACAAGATACCAATGCTTTTTTAAAGCAGTGCCAAATTGGCATTTTGGTGCAAAATCCGCTTTTTCAGGCCTCTGTATGACTACCATTCGGGCCTCATCACGATCAACCTCAACTGATACAATTCCAGGAGAATAAAGCAAACAGTACAATTGTAAAATAAGATTAGTTCAGACAGTTTGATTTCTGTATGATGGTGCCATCATGCTGGAACAGTAAATTCAGATTTTACTGTGTCCTCAAAGAGGTGACCAAATGAAACCGATCTAAACACTGATATTTGGCTCCAAATGCCTTACACACTCTGCACATGCATGAATCATTTAGTTATACCAATAACAGAGAGGACAATAATCCTGCATGACTGGCTTGAAACTATCTTCATGTTTGACAGATGTGGTGTCTTAGAATTGTGTTTTCTATCATTTCCACAGAAATATATTATATTCTGTTTTTAAGCATTTTGTAATCTACCCTGTTTACACTGTTATTCTGCTACTGAAATTTCCTGTGAACATCTGATGTATCTTAAAATTCATTTCTTTGAATATTGTTTGAGTTTACAGGGTTTTTAATTATTATTTATGGGCACATATTTCTCATTCATTTTTTCAGCTCAATTCAGTTCAGCTCAACTCTTGGACAGTGGGCAGTGCTGAATATTGCTGTACTAAATATCTGACCAGTATGATTACTAATTGCATTAATACTATGCAGATTCAAAGGTAACTACTATTTACTGCTTTGATTGTCTTAAATGAGTGACGAGTGGGATTTTACATTTCAAAACTTTTAGTGTGACCGATAAAGCGCACTGACAGAAATATAACTGACCTGTAACTACAAAGCCTTAAACTACGTTACAAACACATGTTGTATGAAAGAGGCTTTGTTTAACGACCAGATCAGCAGGAAACAGCCCGACTGGTTAGCAGAAACATTCAGACATGGGCTTTAAGTTTAACATTGAAGGATTTGCTATAAAAAAACAACATACAGCGGGGAAAATAAGTGAAAATAAATTTGATACACTGCCAATTTTAGTTTCCCCACCTTCAGACAATGAAGAAGTCTGTCATTTTTATTACAGGTACCCCTGAAATGTGAAAGACGGAATATAAAAGAAAAATCCAAGCTGCATTAACTTTCCTCTGACTCGCGCTGAGAGGGCTCATCCTAATGCACAGATCTGATTGGCTGAGTACCGCAATGTGTGTTAGGTAAAACATATGCGATTAGTCTGTAAGTTTCCTGGGTCATTAAATCTGCACCATAGAACTGTGCCAGTACTTTATGCCAGTTAAAATAAACACTCCATCAAAATGAAATGGTACTCAATATATGTAAATGAGTTCCGTTCTGATTGAGTTCTGCCTCATTCAAAGTTATCTTGACCAAAACACTCCTGACATCAGCATGAATATTAAGATAAATGTGATTTATTTTAAAATCACATTCATTTTAAAGTCTACACTGATTGTGACATAAAAAAATACATTCAGTGTGTCAACCAAATGCTGACTTGTTCTCCAGTAAGGAAGGGTGGTGGTGGGTAATGTGTAAGAAACAGCAGCAGATTGTTTAATCCCACTTGAAACTCTTAAGTCACTTTTGCAAATGATGCTGCTTTTGAACTGTATTTATTTTGAGAGCAACTGGAATGTTTATTTTTCATTTCATATACCCCATCAAACTGTGTGATTAAACTCAAACTTGTAAAATAGTGTGTTTGGTTTATTGAATGTAATTTTTTGGAGGTGAAAACTTTGTGAAATAGCCCAAAAGAAATGACAAAATGTGTTCCATTAGCTCATTCTGAAAGGCAAAGTGACCATTCTAGGGTTTCTCAACCCTGGTCCTGAAATCCCCCCTTTGCTGCACATTTTAGTGGATTCTTTGCTTAAACACAGTCCCTGCAACATGTCTTGTTGGTTATGTTGGGAGCAGATAAAGTGAAAATGTGCAGAGTGGGGGTGCCTCCAGGACCAGGGATGAGAAACAGTTGAATATATGGTTCCACCAGCTACAGTGTGTAAACAAAGAAAATAAATAGCATCATCCCCACCAGGTGGCAGCAAAGGAGTCAGACAGCAGCAACATTAGATGAACTTGGTTTATTTTTCACCCATCAAGACTCATGACTCTTTTGGCGTGCTGTTCACAAAGTAGCTTTGTTTGCATAACCACAGAGGACTGAACAGGAGTCTTAGGACATTGTGTTCAAGGCGCCCTTGCTTCTCCTGGTCAGAATAACAGCCAGCCATTAAATCTATTGAGAGACAACTCTTTGGTATCAAATTCAGAACATGCAAATGGTCATGAAGGTTCACAACTGTAAAAAGTCATGCCATATAAAGACATTACTGTAGCGCTTGGTAATAAGCATAGGATTCAAACTGTGAATCTGCTAGTAATGTACACAGTCTAGTCTAAACTGATATTCAGTGAGGTTAAGGCACCTTAAATTAAACTAGGCTTTAGTGTTTTAAGAAGTCATAGAGTCATGTATTTGCTCGTGCTGTGTTTATGCCTCTGAACAAAGATTTAAACAAAACTGAAAATATCAAACGTATAAAAGTGGAAAAAGGTACTTAGAAAAAAGTATTTGCACACTATTATGACAGCTTTGGTAAACGTACCTCCTCACCACACATTCTCAAAAAAAAGGAAAAGCACCAGCATGCTTTCACAAATGCAAACGCGCAACAGTTTATACATGGTCAACTGTAGTTAAAAAGACATTTGTAGAGTATATTAGAGCGTCCTTGCAGCATAAGGGCAACTTTAATGTACATTGCTTGCACCAAGCCAAGCACATTATTAGAATTACCCCCCCCCCCCCCCATCCCCACCACCCCACCCCACTTTCAGTAAACATATTCATTCTCAAAAGAAACATAATACCCTTTACATATAACTTACATAAATTACATTCAGTATATTCGGATTCATCCGAAACTTAATCATTACTGCCCGTCACATTCAGTCCATGTCCCTTTTTTCAGATCTCCCAAAAGTACTTCAACATCATGTGATCTCCAAGTCAAACTCAACACTCACATTTTCGAAGAAATACAGAACTCGTTGACCTGAAATGTGCTTAGAATGGAAACCAAACGCACAGGTCCTGAAGTTCTCATCAATTAATTCAGTTTTTTTTATGACACAAATGGAAAGTCCAAAACAAAATGAAATCCATGTCCTTGCTAAATGACCATATGCTACACACAAGGCAGATATTTGGTAGGGAAAAAAAATCCAGAGTATTCCTTTAAGCAAGGCGTGCTCAATGTCACTAGAGATCTACCACTGCACCCATCTTTAATACCCAGATGCCCTGAAGGCCATTATTACAAAGATCAAGGGTATTAAATGCAGGTTTGAGTTCATCTCATCTACAATCAGGATTAAACGTTCTTGTTTTAAACCTTCCAGAATTCTATTGCACTTTGACATTATATACATTATGTACATACAGTGGATGCAAAAACAAAAGTCCCATTAGAACTTGAAGAGATTGATGAAACCTTGTGGAGACACTGAAATGCTGCAGCTTTCTGGATTATTGGCTGTGCAGGGGTGGTTTGTGTCCTGCAAGAAAACAAGAGAATATAACAGTTTGATTTTTGTATTTCATAAATCTTAACTTACAGCTGCATAATGTATTCAGTTAATGACAATTGATGATGATGATGATAACCACTGAAGACTATGTTGTATAATGGCTTGTTTGTCTACATCAGGGGCCACCGTCCCTGCTCCTGGAGATCTACCTTCCTGCACGTTTCAACTCCAACCCAAAGACACCATTCAGCCAATCAAGAACTTCTGAAAGCAGTAAGTTAGTTGGAGAAGGTAGGGTGGGTTAGGGTTGAATCTACAGTCTGCAGGAAGGTAGCTCTCCAGGAGCAGCGTTATGACGGAATATACAATTGCAATCACAATATATAGCATCATGCAGCCCTTCTGAAGCTGTGCTCACCTTCCAGAACAGGATGTGGCAGTGTGTGCAAAACTGCAAGGTGTCGCTGTACTGCTCTTTGTGAGGGTAGCACCGGCACAACTTAAAGTACATTTTCTTCCATTCCAGGTTTCCCTTATCCGATACGATGAGGCGCTTGCGGATCTGTAAGCAGTACAATAAACAGTCAGTCACTTTGACTGCACCGTTTTAATGTGTGACTGTGTTTCTCAGAAGATTACAAGATAGAACTGCACGCCAATCCTATTATAGAACTAGATACTGGTTATTGGAAAAGCTGGTACCTGTCTTTCTGTGAAGTGATACTGACAGAGGTTCTTCCACAGCAGCCGGTCTTCAGTCAGTACGCCAAGATCAGGACATACCTGCCCCAGACTGACCAAATCTCGCCCATCTGAGAGACGGTGCATGATATTCAGCTGTAAACTGACTGGCAAGTCCAAGAGCGTCATACCGGTGTTCGTGGGCTGCAAAAAATAGGTAAATAAAACTGAGCCAAAAAGTGGTTGTATTTGTAGTTTTTGATGCCTCATTAGTGTTCTTTAGGTCTAAAGGCCTGCACAAACCAGTGTGCAACACTATGCTCACCCTGTTGATCTGAATATTGTCCAGCTGCTGCTGCCACTGCAGAATGTTCTCCATACGATAAACCCAGATATTGATGTTTCCCACCAGCACTGACTTGCCCATGTCTTGCACTAGACTGCACAGTGACATGTACAGTGTCTGGAGCAGTTCCTTGATGGGCCTCACATTCTGTTGATCCTCCAGAACTAAAAACAGAAGAGCAAAGAAGTTCCGGGGATTATAAAGTATTCAGACTCCGGTCACTGAGACAGGGAACTTGTTCAAGAGCAAACTTGTTCTTGGATATAGAACATTATTTCATGAAATAGTTTAAGCTTGAAAATTTGGAAGTGTCCCCATAAAAACATGCTGGGGAAATACTGGTATTCTGTAAAATAAGCATAGCCATAAAAAAGGTTTAAGACTTTAGTAGCATCATACCCTTTGGGCCTGATCTAGAACTTGGTACAGTCAAGAGTTTTGTTTAGCTGAAGAACCACTTTGCTTACAATACCCCAAGGGTTACGGTTTGCTCTTAAAAGGCTGGTCATTCTTTCCATTGCACGCAATTATGAAATTTCCTTTAGCTGTCTCCAACTGTCCAAATTTTGGTTGAAGAGTTGTTGTGAAGTTGACTAGACATTTGCTGATTTGCTACTTGCGTATAAATATTTAGGCAACAAAAGCCACAAACCAATGAAGAGTAAAAAGGGTCAATGGATTATATTAAATTGGGAATGTAATGCTGCGTTCGAGTGGTGTGGGAAACTGAATCGAGTGAAATTTACAAGCAGGAACCCTAGGATTCTTCATCTACAAGTTCACAAGATATTCTGTTCATCATGTGTTTTATTATACTCCAACACTTTTCTAACCAATTAATTTCCTTTCATTTCATACTGCCTGTGGACATCTTGTCGTATTGGATTGTCCTACGGAGAATGGTGGCAATTCCGAAATGCACCAGAATGGAGTGAAATTCATTTTACTAGTTAACCATCTGACTTGCATCTTTGCATCAGAGAGGTCAGGACATACCTGCCCCAGACTGAGCAAATATTGTAACCAACACTAGTGACTAAAGCAAGAGAGCTTTGCAAGTGAAAGCAGCAAAAAGGAGAAAGTGAGAGTACAGTGGAAGAATACAGCAAGGAGAAAGTGATGGAACCATAGTAGTGCGACCAGATCACAAGCACAAGTAGTGTTAAAGGCAAAAAGGGTAAAGGGAGCACAACAAGCAGGAAAGAGAGATAGCCAGAGCAGGGTGAGGGCACTGGGAGTCAGTATTGAGTAGAGTGAGCAAGTAAAATGGTAGAGCAGGAAGGGAGTCCTCACCTTTCTGGACGACTCTTTCCAGAATGTTCATGTAGTTCTTCTGTGCCACTCCACTCAGCGAGGGAAGCTGGGACTTGGCAATCAGCTCTAGCAGCTAAAAACACAAGGCATAAATTCAGGCCATCAGACTTGAGACTTTCCGTTCCAAACATCACTTCCACAGTGTTATGCTCCTCTCTCTGTCCAAGTGCTAGTAACAACAAACCGTAATCCGAGAAACAGCCAAGCATCTCTGTGCTCTTTACACGCTGTTAAATCTGTACTGCTTTCAACAGCACAGTAAATCAAAGCAATCACTGTTACATAAGAGCTATGTGCTTGAGAAAGTAAACATTCTTTAACAGAAAATTACTCAGGTAAAGTGTTGCATACCTCATGAAAAAAAAAAAAAAAAAAAAAAAAAAAAGCATGAGGATGCAGGAAAATGCAAATCATTTCCTAATAAAGGCTTATCTGACTAACTTCAGCTAGGCAGGAACATTTTGGGGCATACAGCTATCAACAGCAATATTGGGGAACGTATGAAGCTAAAATATTATGAAATGCATAAACGAATTGTTCAGTTGTCACAAGTTGCCCGAGTCATTTGAGAGTTCAATCCCAAGTTATGCTATGATTTGTGGCCAGAGGGCATGCACTCCCTGGATGTGCAGGATGGTCCTCCTCCCTAGCACTCCTAGATCACTCAGCACCAAGCTAGCAACAATTCATGATAAGCTGTCCAACGACACTGTATCTCAGTATTTATGACTTAGCTTTGACCTTTCCAGCTTGGTATAAATTACATCACCTTCCACCTTAAAAAGTAGATGGGGAACACCGTATACAAGAAGGCATACATGCAGGAATGAGCACTGTGTGTAGCTTCAAACAGAGAGATGTTCCAAAGCAATATACAACATAGTCCACATAGAGGGAAATGCAAGCGTGCCAGAGCTGAGTAGGGTGGCATGTCCGGCATCCCAGAATGGCAAAGGCATAGAACAAACTCTGACCGCTGCTTGACCTGAAAACATGTGGCTCTCACCCCCCACTACCACCAATAAGCCACTTTTGATAAACCCCTTCAAGTACCTTCATGCAGTGCGTGTACTACATGACATTGTTCTTCTAGTTTGACACCAACAGCTACTGCTGCAACTGGCTGATCACCCATAAAACATCACACCCTCTGTTCCTTTTCTCACCATCTTTTTTGACCGAGAGCATGCACAATGTCTTTATTGTTATAGCTGACTAATGGTGACCATGAAGAATTCTTGCCTATTAAAATACAAGCCTAAAGCAGCCAGGCATAAAGTGGTTGTATTCAACATTATTATTATTATTATTATTATTATTATTATTATTATTTGAGGCAATTTTAAAATGATGCCCTTTGTTTGGACTCTACCGCTGCACAGTGCTTGAACCTAAAAGTATTGACACTGAACATATCTTTTATGCATTCAGCCCTCAAATCAACCTGTTTAGCCTCAGACAAAAAGGACAAAGTTGACTGTCTCAGGACAACTACTTAAAAAACGAATATGCAAAAACTGGCAGAACACTTTAATGAGCTATATAAAAGACAAATAGATTATTTGCTATTAAAAGCCTGTCAAATGTACGCAACACTGTTGTAAAAATAGCATGGCCCATTATTCTATTCCGAGAGCAAACCATCCACATGTTCTGGTGTTACATGTGACTATGTGCTTGTTAAATCCAATTACAATAATTGATCTCCACTGAAAGGCTTACCGTACATCTTGCCCTGTGTGTGCGCGCGACGTGACCCAATTAGTCACATGATATGCGGAAGCGAATTACGAAACGTGTTAGGGGACCGTTTAGCCATTATTGGGGCTGTTAAACACCAACATGGCTTTGATGGCATCACGCAACTCTCAAATGAACACTCAAGTAGGCTGAACCCCAGAGGATGACTATGCATTAATGGAAGTAGGGGCAGTCTTCGGACATCAGCCCCTCCTGCTGTCTCACGGGCCTGTTTTTCCACTGCTACTTAAATTCGATCCCTGTAAGTGAGCTCAACAAAACAGCAGCACACTTGGCTACCTCCGATATTTAGATGACCAGAAAGCACATTGTGAAACAAACCTGAACGGCATGTCAACAGCAAAGTTTCTAGGCTGGTAGAAAGACCCAATAGTGCTAATAAATATCAAGAAGCTGTGTTTATTACATCAGCTGTTCTTAAACGCTCCAATTGTTAATCTGTTGTTTAATGATTCATGCTCTTGGTAACTGTTCTGAGGCACTTATTTTAGTATTGGTTTAGAAACTGTACTTTTCCTCTTTGTTCATTATCTAGATTCTAACAAGCCAACTCATGCAAGACTCAAACCACAAATATCTGCATATAACAGTCGACGACAGACTGACAATACAGTGGAGCCAAGTGATCAGATCAGAATTTGGTGTCACAAAGCATGACTGGAAATATTCTCCAATTGGAGGCTGGGGGAGGGGGTTGTTGGAAGTGGCACAGAGTCACTTGACTTTCCGGTCTGCTTTCATAAGTTGCGGCTGTCATTTCTGAGGCCAGCTGGGCACCTGACAGTGACCTCCACTTCACAGTGGTCTGCACTGGTCCACTTAAGAATCTGCTTGGCCTTTGCTTCCAGTGTAAGGTAAAACAAACAACTGTCCACCACTTATCAGGCTTTGTTTGTTTAGTTTACCTGCTTGAGACTTCTGCAGCTTGTTAGTAGCTGCAAATCTCAATCTATCCTTATAACAACAAATCAAGTAAACTAAAAACCTCTATATTTCTACTGTGAACAGGCCCAAAACTAAAGAAAGTGCCCATATCGAGAAAATGAATCAGCTTTTATCCCCCCCCCCAAAAAAAAAAAAAGACTGAAAATACAAAATCCATAGCAAATCATTACCTTGCAAGTCTATAGAGTACAAGATGTTTGAAACAATATGG
This sequence comes from Acestrorhynchus altus, assembly GCA_034509495.1. Lineage (NCBI taxonomy): Eukaryota > Metazoa > Chordata > Actinopteri > Characiformes > Acestrorhynchidae > Acestrorhynchus > Acestrorhynchus altus. The sequence continues at coordinate 5,316,131 of CM067507.1, read as the reverse complement.
CAAAAACAACATGTTTTTCAGCCAACAAAGCTTTTTAGCCTACAGCAGTATAGCTCCACCCATCCATGCTAATGTTAAGTAGGGTTAGTGCCTAGATTTAGAATTACATTTGCCAAGTGGCTATAAGAAAAGAAATGCAAAAATATTGGCCCTTTAATATTATGATCAACATCAAATCAATGTTCATGTACAGTGTAAAGTACACTACGCACACACTGTAGACACCATGCCTATAATCATCAGGGATGGAGCGTCTCCAGAGGCCCCCCTTGTCTGGAGTGCAGTGATAAGGGCAAAAACAGAGCCACACGCCAACACACACACAAACACGCACACTTGGGCTTAATGCCTGGCCCTCTCCTCTTCTACACTCTGTTTTGGTTAACCTGTTGTAATGAGTGTATTGGTCCTGGCTGCACGGAGAGTAAAAGGAAACTCACCCTCACAACGTAATTAAACCGCCTGGTGTCCTTGATGGCACTGCAAAAGTCCAAGCGATTAAAAGCTTCTCCCAGAGTGCAATAGCCATGGCGCTATGGAAAAATCATTAGCAAGGAGTGAGGAGTGCAATGTAGAAATACATATAAACATATTAGTATGTGTTTATGCATGCATAAAATAGAGATCCAGCCCTACCTCTTTGGTACTCCCTTTGTGGACATAGATCCACTGGTCTTTGTGGAAATCTAAAGAGCAAAGCATTAAGTGGTAAGTGGTAAGTGATGCTTTTTCATTTTCTGCAAGAAATAATTAAAGAGGTGCAAATCACTCACAGGGAATCTTTGTGTTTTTGTTCAGAAGGTCCTTCTTCCGCTTCTTTGTGGCCACATCATAATTAATGGAGAGGAGCAAGTTCTCTTTATAGTAGGCCTCTTCTTTACAGTGCCTAAAATAAAGAAAAGTGTATTGCAGAATCAAGCCTAAGAAGACCTACATGAACTTGCATACATATACATATATACACATTTTATATATTATATATATGTGTGTGTGTGTATGTATGTATGTATACACACACATACATAACAAATTAGTATTTATTAGAATATATATATATATATATATATATATATATATATATATATATATATATATATATATATATATATTATATATACACACACACACATACACACATACACATACACACGCATACATATAAACAAACATGTCCAAACTACTGATCTAAAGGGGAACTAAACCACACTGTCAACAAAAGACCCCAACATGTTTAAGCCAGTGCTGATGGGTTGTGGAAACAGTAAAGTGGCCAGGCAGATGACCACTAATCCCCTTACTCTTACGTGTATTAATAGCAGGGTGATTAACAGTTGACCAAACACTGGCTATGGATGAAGGACAACAAAAAGCACAGAGCTGCTATTTACTGCTGTAATCTGAGCCCCTGTTGGCACCACATCCAGGTTTTCCCTCCAGCATCCTTTTAACTGCGCTGTTCTTCCCCCTTTTATTACGAAATATGATGGCAACAACGATGTTTCAGCTTTCTAACACGAAGGAATGATAATTATACGTCAATAAACGACGTTATGAGGATCCTTCGTTTTTAAACTTTCCAGTCCACCTTAAAAGAGCACAGCTGTGACAGCAAGAGCCCGGAGAGCCACAACGCCAGCGCTGCAGCATTTAAGGTGGACTGGAAAATTCGACATAGTGCAGCCTGGACTTGAACTCCCACTAAAGAACAAATGATTAAAGTGTGTCACTGACCGTTCAGGGACATTATTATTCGCCTCGTTCTCGTCTTTCGTGGTTTTTTTCCAGCCGTCCTCGGTTTTAACCCAGTTTTGGCCAGGCGAGCGCCAGTCCTGTCCAAGAAAAGGCATTTTGAGCGCCTCCAAACACACACCAACGATACCAATACACTGTAAACACTTGGGAAGCGGCGTAATTAAGTCTTTCTTCTTTGTTTTGAGAAGCAGGTCTAACTACGAGATGCTCGCAGAGGCTATTTATACTCTCAGGCCGAGGAGCCCGGAAGTGGCCTTGGCTCCGCCCCCTCCAGCACGTGGCTTTGTTTACCGTCTGCTTCACTATTGCAAAACCTTGTTGGAAACATCATCATCATCACCTGCTCCTCCTGTGCTTCTGAAATATCAGAGGCACCAGCACGGAGAGAGTTTTCCCTGATCTAAAACTGACTCCGTTCACAAACCTCTCATCTAGGCAGAACTCCAGCCCCAACCATATACTCCCAGTCATTTTAATGATTCTTATTATTTGAGAATAAAACCAGACATAAGTGTTTTGCTCTGATAAGGTTGATATTTCATTGTTTTACGGTGGCACACAAATGTTTGGGAACCACATATGAGTAACCTGATGAGTTAAGGTTGAAACGTTCCTAACAGTTTAAACACAATTAGTGGGCTATTTTTTGGCTCATACATTTTTAGAGTTAAAAAACCCAGTAATCGTACAAAATGTGGTGAAGGTCGGTAGGGTTTGTTAACAGCTATCGTTAGGAAAGTCCTAATACTCTTACTCCACAAGCTTGAGATTCCTCTAAGCAGTTTCCTAGCACTCTGAAAGTTAAAATAATAAATGTCCATGAACCAGGAGAAGGCTGTAAGTAGACAGCAGAGTGCTTTGTGTCACCATGGCCTCAGCTCATAAAGTAATTAAGAAATGGAAATGAACAGAAGTCATGGTCAAGTTAAGGTCTGGAAGACCAAGAAAGCTTAGGCAATATAAGGAACCTGTTTTTTCTCACCATAAAAATCAGCATGAGAAGTTCCTAAAAGAATACTGTCATTATCCAAACCATCCAAACCACTATTTTGACAGTGTAAACCAAGATACACAAACATTCAGTGAGTTTTATTTCTGGAAGTTATCGATGTTACTTAATCAGGCCTAACACATCATACAATGGCCACAGGGCTACTCATCCACGGATGCACCGTGGCTACCTGATCCTGGTCCCTGAATGTATGTGTAGTTCTACTCATACCCACTCATATACTCATGCCCATACACTGACCAACCATAACATTATGACCATCTCCTTGTTTCTATATCACTGTCCCTATTAAATAGTAATTATACTTTGTTAACCCACTGTGTTGTGCACACAGGTTAATGAATCCTCCACACTTAACCCATCCTCACACAGTGATACACACTAGTTATTTCACACACCAGGGGGCAGTGAGCACACGTGCCCGGAGCGGTGAGCAGCCCTATCCTCAGCACCCAGGGAGCAGCTGGGGAGTTCAGTGCCTTGCTCAAGGGCAATTCAGTCATGTCCTGCCAGTTCAGCAATTTGAACCAGTGACCTTCTGGTCACAAGGCTGGTTCCCTAACCACCAGACCACTGCTCCCACCTATCAGCGCCTCTTACCATACAGGAGTGCTTTATAGTTCTATAATTACAGACTGTAGTCCATCTATTTTTCTGCATACTTTTAGCCTCCTTTCACCTTGATCTTCAATGGTCATGACCCCACATAGCCACCAAAGACCAGGTATTATGTGGGTGGTGGGTCATTCTCAGCACTGCAGTGACCCTGACATGGTGGTGGTGTGTTAGTGTGTGTTGTGCTGGAATGAGTGGACCATACACAGTAGCACTTCTGGAGTGTTTAAACACTGTGTCCACTCACTGTCCACTCTATTAGACCCTCCTACATAGTTGGTCTACCTTGTAAATGTAAAGTCAGAAGCAGAAGCTCATCTGTTTCTCCCAAATGTAATATAAAAAAATAATCTGTTATATAATGAGAAGATAGGGTTACGTTTAGGAATGACATTACTACTGAGCAGACTCTGGTTGCAAATTTGAAATCATGGTGGTACATTTCACTGGTAGATGGAAAAAATGAGCTGAATCAGGTATGTAAAATTTGGGTACAATTACCAACTTATATATTGTCATATTATTCAGACAATATAAAAGTTATAACTAGTTTTTCAGCCAACATATGTTATAAAGAGTGTTTCAATGAAATAGCCAAACATTTTGGAGAAAAACCACACCGCACCCTAGCTCCACCATTATGTTCCTTATATAATCCAATCTCGATTGCTCAATTCCTTGTGATAAAAACCCGAAGCCACCACCAACCTAGCCCCTCCTTAATTTCTGTCCATTCACTGTCCTGCCTGGCAGGGAAGCCACCAGAAGAAGCCACCCAGAACTCAAGGCCAAACTCCCCTTGCTTGCCTCAGCATACCTTATGCATAGTTCACAGTTCACAGTTTTTTGGAACAAAGAACAGTACAGGACAGCCAATCAGAACATGTCTCATTTACTTATTACAGTCTTAAAGGCAGAGTAATAGAACCTGTCTGCTGAATTCTAAGCAGGACTAGAGCTGAGAAACACTAGTCTTAGGAAAATCTCATCAGCTAAAAATATTAAACTGACTGCTTCTTGGATCCTCCCCAATGAGTAACATCCACTGGTTTTAGGAGTGGGGGTCAAGAGAGAGATGTTAATTTGCAAACATGACCTTTGCCAGTTCTATGATGGTCCAATATGATGAAAGTAAAGTTGAAGTGGGTCAATTTATTAGGAAAAAAGCCTGTTTGTCTACAATATTTATCTTTTTTATGGGTCAAAGCACTAAGGAGTCCAAAGTTCTTTAGTAAAGTGCAAGACTTTCTGAATCAATAGACCATCTCCAAACAGACACAATCTGTTAGACAGATAAGCCTGATTAACACATGCAGCTGTTTGATCATGCAGGATTTGGATGAAGTTAATCACTGCTGTTGTTAAACTGGGTCAAATTAAAAAAACCTGAAATTACTCACCATAACATGATTTTTAATTCAACTGACCAAAAAAGGTGTCCTCAATGTATTACCTATTCTGGGAAAATACATGTAACATTAACAAATCTGCTGCATAGAGAAGGAATCACCCAATAAGAATGAAATTAGTGAGTAGATTTACATTGTGATATATAAGTATCGTACTTGGCCATCCATGTGACGCAGGCAATCACAGGCCTTACAGCTGTTCCTGTTGCATGTGCTTTCTAGTTGGACCTTTGCTGTTTAGTTGGTAGCACGCTGTTGGTGGCAGTGGATAAAAGAAGGCATGCAACAGCGACATGAAGATTTGACTGACCGACATGTGCAGAGTGACCCATCAGGTATGATTACAGACATTCAGAGAGCAGTAATGCCCTCCAGTCATCCTATCACTGCCAGCAACATGGGCAAATGGCTGCACGACACAGAAGTACATGCATGCAGACCATTATGACAACTGTCCTTAACATCACATCAACGTCGCCAAAGACTGCAATGGTATCATGCCAGACTGTCATGGAGTCACTCAGAATAGCAGCAGGCCATCTTCAGTGTGTCCCATTTTTATCTTTGTGGAGATGATTATTCCAACAGCTGCATCACCAGACCTATCCCCAGTTGAAAATGTGTGGGATGCTCCTGGACGCACTATCAACACTCCACCCCTACCGCACAATCTGCAGGAACTGAGTGAGAATATTCAAGCTGCATGGGATGGATTATCACAGGACACCATTAGGAGCCTCTACAACTCCATTCTCAGACGTCTGGCATGTTGTGTTATACCTGATACCATACTGAGAGACACTACTTCTGTATGTGTAGGTGTAGGTGAATGGTGGTCAAGTGACCTCTTTAGTACTGAAGTGAAATGTGATGTCCAGAAGATGAGCATTTTGGGTGAATATTATCCATATAGCAGATGCTGCAGCTATAGTTAGATGTTCAGCTAAATTTTACCTCAATCAGTTGACCTATTGATTTGTTACCCAATGTCACAACTACCAGCTAGTTTGGCAGCAAATGTCAGTGCTGTAGAGAAAAGGTCTGAAGACAGGATAATAAGACACAATTTGCTGTGTGGAAATCTCATCAAAAACTTTATACCAGTGAAAGATAAACGATCTAAACAAAAGTTTATTCATTGGCGCATATCTTCAAACTCAAAAATCTAGGGCATTAAGTAGCTTTGAACTTCTAACGGAGAAAAGAAACAGAAGTCATTTATAGTGCTTTAAAGTGTATCGTGGGAAATGAAATTTTCCTCACCATTTTTTCTCTCTCATACACACAAGAAAAATACAGGAATGTGAGCCCATTAAGTACAAGACACGTTTTTCAAGTTATCCTGCTGGGTCACAGTGAGAAAAACACTTAAAGCCCTTATATTATACACTCAATTATAATGACAAAAAACTAAATTATGAGTTGTTAGTTGTGGCCGAACACATAGCAAAAAAGATCTGATGTATATAGTACAAAATATATCAGCACTGATGGCCCATATCCTATAAATCTATTTTTATTTTTCTCTTTGCCTCCCTTTAGAACACCTTTTGCTTGGTATATGTAAGTGAGGTGTGTTCTGAATGTGTGGCCTGTGTTTTTGCTTCATTCAAAGAATATTGCTGGCTGGTTACACGTTATAGCAAATGATTGGGGCTAAACTGCTGTACAATGAATACGCAAATACTGTAAATGCCTTTGTGACATCATAAAATCAATTAATTTGAATGTCTATTTGAGGGCATTTTTTATTTAAGAAGAGAAACCAATTCAGTTTTCCACAATATGTGGGACAAGTCGACACATTGGACTGGTCATTGACTGGACGATGGCATGTGGTTTTTACAGCTCCAGCCTGGTGGCTATCAGCATCTAATACTTAAAAAGAAGAAGTACTTGAGATTCCAAACACACCCTGCCCGATCAACTACCTTTGGGGTAAAGGGGAACCTTTACAATTTAGGCCATCTCACTTGACTTTACAACAAAAGGTCACTGAGCACACAAATTACATATTGAATACGTGGAATCACATGACACAACATGTGAGCTGTGTATAAAGTCTGAGGGTTATCACGTTCACAGAAGCAGCTGTACTACCCCATTACCTTTCGGCATCCATTACTGGGGTCACGTTTCATCTCAGAAGTGAATGTTCTGTAAGACCCTTTGCTGTACAGGATCATCTATACCAAGAAAAGCACAACCCGGCCCCCTACCCAGTATCTAGCTGACAATGTACATATTGTACAATACTGACACATTTGAGCTGAACTCCAGTTTGAACTCCACATGGTTTTAACACGACAGTTGTTTGAAATGTTCTCCACGTGTAAATCAATCAGAAGACTTCTTAGAGCTTCTGAGATCTTTCTAAATCCTTTCCCAGACTCATCTGTTTATATAACCTTTTGTTGGTTAGTGTATTTATATGTTTATTTCAGTTGTCACGAAAGGCTTACGTAAGTGTTGTCTTAGCATCATCAATGTTTCAGGAAAGTGTTACTTTACGTAACGCTTTTTAATAAACAGTATATTGTCAGCAGTGCTTTGTACAGAGCTCCAGATATGATATATCGCACCATAAAGACAGGTTTAAACCAATTATGGGGATATGTGACTGCTAGTGGTTTCTGTTGGAAAACAGCTCCTGCAACATTTTGAGGAACGTAAGCAAACTTGAGCACTTGAGGCAGGTACAAGATACCTCTAAATCAAATCCAGTCTAGTCTAAATATTATGAACAGGACAGATACTACTTCTATGTTTGGGACACCAGTGTTCAGAGGCCTGAGCTGCGGGATGATCACTTCACACAGTTAGTCAGGTCCACCGTGAGAGTACCAGCTTTCATTACACGCCAGATACATTCAACAACATGTGACATTTGTCCTTCTCCTAAAATATCTTTTCCCAAGCTAAGCTACATATTTGGCTCCCAGGGCTGAGTCCTGCAAGGGGATTTCCTAGTCATCTATGTGGCGAATGCCTAAAACCAGTGCTCATTTATGAGTGGTTTAAGCAGATGTCTTTCAGTACTGAACTTCTGAAACTGCACTGAAATAAGGACTCATATTTGAGATGTGCTGACTACACACTTGATATAGAACCTTTACCTTATGTTCTTTATGCTGTTCTTCACATATCTATGTCTTTTACAAAACCGATCTTCTACATCATCACGTCTACAAACACTGAGGAACTGAGGAAGGAGTCATCTGTGTGTCAGAGCAAATAAAACAGTAAGTGACAACATAGAGATGTTATACAGTTGACCTGCTCAACAGCTTCATCCTGCTTTTGTTGGAGTAACAGGTCCAGGGAAGGCTGTCTTCTAGATTCTGGAGCATTGCAGTGAGGATTTGATTGCATTCCGCAACATGAGTGTTAGTGAGATCAGTATGTTGGATGATCATCACCCCTCCTCATCCCCAACTTCCCAACTCATCCTAAAAGTTTTGGATGAGACACCATCATTCCACTGCTCACAAAGTCTGGCATTCAGCATGTGGCCAGTGGGTTCATGTTTAGCTGCAGTGCTTCTCTAGAGGGACTAGACAAGCTGAGTGTGTTGGACATCAGCAATCAGCTCTCTCTCTCTCTCTCTCTCTCTCTCTCTCTCTCTCTCTCTCTCTCTCTCATATATGTATACACACACACACACACACACACACACACACACACACACACACACACACACACACACACACACCAGTGGGGCATTCTCAGGACTACAGTAGCTCTAAAACAGTGGTGATGTGTTAGTGTGTGTTGTGCTGTTGTGAGTGGATCTGACACAGCAGTGCTGCTGGAGTGTTTAAACCCCTCAGTATCACTTCTGGGCATATTTTCATGACATGGGTTGGATAATTAATCAGTGCCTGCTATGTTTCGATGTTGGAGACCATGAGTAGCCCTTCATGGACTTCCATGCTTTGTGGCGTATTCCCAGTATACAAGTGACACGTGGATTGAAGAATGTTGAACACTCACATAACTTTGGAAATGGAATGTCCCATTTGGCCTATCAGTTTTGTAGCTTCTGGTCACTGGACTGCACAGCTGGATACATTTATGTTGTGTACCTGTGAGACATGTTGAAGTAAGGACATAACGGATTTGCTGTAACATTTCAATGTCAGATACCTTCAGAAGTATTATAAAGAGAGCTGTTTTGGTGGCACACAGATGACCATATGATCATGCTTTGGGTCTTCTGGAGGAGGTAGGACTAGGACTGTGTTTGGGTAGCCGAAGGTTCCTGAATCTGCAAGCACTCACACAGACACAAATGTAAACACACACACACACACACACACACACACACACACACACACACACACACACACACACACACACACACACACACACACACACACCTGTTGCTGTTCCTCTAGCACCAATTTCATCATTCCCCCAGGCTGGCTGAGCAAAATGTTTCAATTTACGTTCTGGGCTGTCACATCTGCAGTGCGGCTCAGCCACATGATTCTGTGGGGGTGTAATGTTCTCCCTTGTTTGTTTCCAAAAATAATCTGAGATCACCTATAGTGCCCCTGGTCTGGACCTTCTAGCATCATCCAATTGCTAGAACAACCTTTAGCACAGTACATTCAGACTTTATGGGAAATATAACCTGCCTTCAGTGTCACACTGTCTTAAAGGGACATTCCTGTTCCTTTCACCTTTTGAACCTGGCATAGGCGAGCACCTCAGATAAGCTGTAGGCCAATTCATTTATTTTGACATTTGTATTAAGAATGTGAGAAATGTCTTGGGCATTCAGTGCCAACAGAAGCAAAAATGTCAAAATCATGATATTTTCTAGTGTCGCAAATGGAAAACTGCAATAAAGTCTCACGAGTAAGTGTTGAATCCAGGTTTTTTGCTATAGTGGAAGACTTTAGGGGTTTGGTTTAAGCTTGTTACAAAATGATATAAAATATTTTTGGCCACACAAGTTGCCATAGAATGTAATTATGTAGTATTTAAAGTTGTTGTCTGACATGTGAACCAGTGCCTAGGGAATGGGAGTGTGGCCACAGGAACCTGGCAGGAGGCGGCACAAGGGATCAGACACAAAACCCTCGAGGAAGGATTTGTCACACTCGTGTGTGACGTATGTGAAGTATATATCTCTTTGGTTGGGGTGAAAAATACTCAGATGTGTATAGATGCCTTCCAAATGAAATATAATGAGCTCTGCATTCATTGGTTGATTTACAGCCCCACAGCACACCTGCCATGTGACCTGTCTCTGTAACAAGAACAAATCATTTTTTGTAATTGTTCCAGAGTATGACTGAAGAGCACTGTGGTGCTCACGGAGTGGTGTGTGGTTTATGGACCAAACTCTCATTACTCAATTATACCTAACAGAGATGGACTGGACATAGACAGGACTAGGTATATTCCCAGTGGGCCGTTATGGGTGAGGGCTGTTGAGACAGTGAAGGGGCCATGGGGGACTCTTGTTGCTCCAGATTGACAAATGAAGCAATAGAATGGAGACACCATTCTATGCCCCCTGACTTTTCATAGAACTGGTTTATTTCCACTGGCATCAGTTATCAGGAACGGCATATTTGCCAAATGTCAATGTAAATTCACCAGTAAATTGTTCTGACAGTTCATGCTTGGATTAAGCTTTTATAGGTTTAGGTTTAATGTCTTTCATCCTGAAATTCTTCTATAGGTGCTATATAGTCTTGTTCAATTTTCTTGGCTTTCATGCTGAAATAAACATATGAAGATATGTCCATATGTTCCTGTAGTTGCAAGAGCTCTTTCAACCCCAAAGGTGTAATAAACATTCATGTGCATGTTTATAAATGAATAAACATATAGCACAAATAATGTTTTATATGTCATATCTGAAATGGTGTGAGAACTGTATTTCATGCTTCTGAAAGCTTCAGATACAACAATAGAAGCAGCCAGAGCTGGTTCATGACCTCTGTGATTTACTAGCTCATGTCTGGACATGTTGATGCTCCAGTGCACTATGAGTCTGGAGAAAAACAGCCAAGATATGCAAGGCTGCGAGCCCTCCCAGCTTAGCAGGTCATCACACCTTCTTCAGAGTGCTTGAGCTGCGGAAAATGTGGTAATTCTTAGCTTGTTGGACTCATACCAGCATATTAGCTGCTTCTATGAAGACGCCGTGGATGGCACAGAAACTCCCAATGATTCCAAAATAAACCATAAAAAGACTTTTATTTCAAACCATGTACTTGACATAAATCCATTACAAAAAAATACAAAAAAATACAAAAATGTGTGTTACATTGCATAACAAAAGGGAAAGTTAAATTTAATGCCAGTGCCAATGCATTAACAGTGTGTGGGCAATTCAAGTGCATTCAGCATGCAATGAAGAACTACTTCTATATAATTTAATTAAATGATAAAAAAAGAAATAAAGATGGATGTGTTTCAAATAATAGGGAATTAATGTAGTCTCATTAAATGAGAATAAGTGGGAATGTGTGCAGATAAAGGTAAATAGAGTAATGGAACTCTTCAGCCCACTATAATGCACTGGTTTTGGTGATCAAGCATCATTATGTAATTAGACAAATAAATGCTGTTTCTGAAAACTACTCAAATTTTATATATATATATATATATATTATGTGTATCATATTACTTCACCAAAAACAAATATTGCTATATTGTTAAATAAGTAGGATGTCCTGCTCCTCGCTCTTTGAATCACAGATCATGTAACACATTTTTGAGTTCCACATCTGACTAGAACAGCTGCATGCTTTGCTATCAGTTCATTCGTGTATTCCCCAAAGCACCATAGTCAAACTTGTAAAAACCTCCTGACAAATGTACTTCATCCTAAACTATTCAAAACATTTTGTTTACAGCCATAGGACTACTGTTCCAAGGTTGTCAACAACCAATCTGGGGGCCAACTGCAAGCTAGATCCTAAACAGCAACTTGATCACATTCATGTGGGCAAAGGCTTGTCAGAGACACAGACCAACGGAACAGCACCATGGTCAAAGAGCTTAAAAGGAAGGGTCCCCTTTGATGCCCATGTATCTGTCTCTGGGTTGTAGCAGTCAAAGCTGTCTGAGTCCTCAATAGTGTCTTGGACATTGATGTAGCGTCCTCCAGTGACATAGAGCATGTTGTTGATGACTGTGGATGAGTGATGCATTCTTCTCTCTTTCATATTCTTGCATTTAACAAATTTATTTGCCTTGATGTCATAGGCCACCATTCTCCTCGTGTAACCTATTAAAGTGAGAGTTTTAATGAATACATTGATCTGGTCACTGATTTCACATGCTTATTTCTATGCTCATTCTGTTGCCCAACTGACCTCCAATGATGTAGATTTTGTTGTCGATAACTGAAGCAGGGGCGCACACGTTCTTCACCGACCTGTTCTCCATACTGCACCAGAGATTCCTTCCAATGTGGTATACCTGTGGGGAAATTCAAAAATGTACTGAAACAAATCTAAAAAAAATTTAGACAAAAATCGAAGGAAGGAATTAATCTTACCTGAATTAATCGTACTGGGTTTTGCATGGCATCTTCACCTCCAAACACATAGATTCTCTGGTCATGTGCTGCTATAGCAGGGTGCTGGACTGCAGTTGGCATTGGAGCCATGAGCTCCCACTGATTGAACATAGTGTTATATCTCTCCACTGCATTGGAAATTGGACTGCCATCTGTAATCCCACCTAGGACGAAGATAAAATGCAGATAGGAGATGCTTTGGTGGGCAAATCGAGGAGTTAGCATGGGTTCTGCCATTCTCCACTGGTTAGTTTTGAGGGACAGAGTGTATACTGTTCTGCTAGGCAGAGTGCCTCCTCCTGATCTCATGGCCAGGCCCCCTAAAACGTAGAGGATACTGTGCATACAGACATATGATGCACGGTACAGTCGTACAGGGAGCTTAGCCAGCCATTGCCAGCTTTGTGTCTGTTCATCAAAGAGCAGTCCGTCGCGTGATGTACGCTCATTGTTCTTTCGACCACCCACAACCACTAGGGCTTCTTTGCAGGTTTGGCGTCTTGGAGTTGCCCAAAGTGGCTGCAGGTCACCTGGGCAATAGGATCCAATAGAGAACAGGAGACGTCGAACTGATTCAATGATCTCAGTACACAGGGAGGAGGACTGCACCAGTGGATCATTAGCGATAAACTGGAAGAGATAGGATGGATGGATGTGTCGTAGTCTCACCCGTCGGAACAGATCGTGGATGGTTCCACGACGGGCAAATGGGTCATGATGGATCCAGGCCAGGAGGATCTCAAACACTTGCTCCTCCTCGGCACACAATTGGTCATCCTCCAGGTAGCCCACAAGCTCATGCAGGGAGAGCTCACAGAAGTCCTCAGAAGACACAACGTCCGAGAAGCTTCTCACAGCCACCTCTCTGGCTTTTTCCTTAAGGCTGACACAGTGCAGGATCTCTGAGAGGCGAATCATGCTCAGGCAGTTGTCAGGGCTCAGCTGGGCCTGAAGGAAGGTTGAGCAGGCTTCAAAAAGCCTTACATACTGTAGCATAGCAGCAGCTTGCATCAGAGGGAGAACCAGCTCCATTGTGATGCTGATTTTTCCTGTGTAAACATAGTCCACTATGCTATTCAAGATGTCATAGGGTACTCCCTGCATATCCACACATGCCTGTTGGCTCTCCCGAAAGTTGCTGCAGAACATAGCGTAGAAGTAAGGACTGCTGGACACTAAAATGTTCCGGTGGCAAGCGATCTCCTTGCCTTCTGAACAAAGGACAACATCTGTGAGGATCTGTTCTTTCCTCAAGTTGTTGAGCTGTAAGGGCAGGGTCTCCATCAGCTCTTGGTCTTTAAAGTGCAGGACCTCTGTTAAAGGTCCATCGATGCTGTGAAGTAAGGGAGGACAGGTTTAACATTCATGCAGTTACTTTCCATCAAACATTTGTTCATGGAATCAGTATTGAAATGGTGGGTATGTACATGATTTCAATGTCAGACAATTAGATATTAGACTTGATCATTTATTTATTGAGGACAATTTTCCAAAATTACATATCTGTGAGTGGCAAAAGTATGTGAACCTTTAGGATTAGCAGATAAATTGAAGGAGAAATTAGAAATTAGAGTCAGGTGTTTTCAACCAATGGGAGACAATCAGGTTTGAGTGGATGACCCGTTTTATTCAAAGAAGCGGGCTCTATCAAAGACATTCTGTTGATCTTTAAACAACACATATTTGTGAAAGAGTATCATGGCATGAGCAAAGCAGATTTCTGAGGAGGTCAAAAGAAGAGTTGTCTATGCTCATCAGGCTGGAAAATGTTACAAAACCAGTTTTAAAGACTCCCCACCTCTGTTTACAAATTGAGAAATTTCACGACCATTATTACCCTCCCAAGTAGTGGTTGGCCAACAAAGATTATGCCAAGAGCAAAGCATTTAATAGTCTACAGGGTCACAAAGAAATCAAAGATAACTTCTAAGCAACTAACTCACATTGGCTAATGGTAATGGTCATGAGTCCACCATCAGGAGAACACTAAAGAAGAATGGTGTGCATGGCAGGGTTTCAAGGAGAAAGCTGCTGCTCTCCATAAAGAACAGTCTGACAATCTGCAAAATATCAGATGGACCAGCCAAAACATTACTGGAATAATGTTTTATGGATGGATGAGACCAAAATAGATCTTTTTAGATTAAAATTTGAAGCATTATGTTTGGAAAAAGGAAAATTCCAGCCTAATAACTGTACGCTTGTAATGCTTCCAGACACAGGTAGTTGCGGACGTACACGCTGGGTTGTATTTATTGACAGGGTACAGATAAACACTAAGACAAGTAAACATGAAGTTACATAGCCACAAAACCACAAAGACCGACAAGGACCAACAGAGACCAGGGACTAATATACACACTCACATAAGACACGGCTGGGACATGATAACGATGGGGCAGGGTTACAAAAGGAACACAGCTGGGAATGGGAGGAGACATGACATGTGCTCAAAAGCACATGGGACTGAAAACAACAACAAGACACAAACTGGACTCTATACCTGACAACCCTATCCATAAAACACAGTGGTGCTAGTACTGTGTGGGTCTGTTTTGTTTCATCTGGGCCAGGGTGACTTGTAGTCCTTAGCATAAAAATGAACCATGATTTCCACCTGCAAAGTCTAAAGGAAAATGTCAGGACAGGTGTATGTGATCTGAATCTAAAGAGACCATAGGTCATGCAACAAGACAATGACCCTAAGCACACAAGTCATTGTACTAAAAATGGTTAAAGAAGAATGAAATGTTTTTAAAGGAACAGCAGATTCAAAACCCCGCCAATAATCCCATAGAAATGTTTTGGAAGGAGCTGAAGTGAGCAGTTTATGGGATGAAACCCAACAACATAACAGAGTTGAAGCTGTTTTGTACAGAGGAATTGGGCTGAAATTCAAGGGGGTCATATCAAATACTAAAATCAAAGGTTAGCACACTTTTGCTTCTCACAGTATTGGATTACTTTCCTAAAAAGGAACAAGTAATAAAATTTAAATCTACTAAAGGGTTCACATATTTTAAGCATCACTGTAGGACATATCCTGTACACATTTCGTTGAACATGTCAATCCATGATGACATGCTGAGAGGAAGGCGAGTGGTTTCATTTTCACAATTCCAATGCACGTGGCATCAACACGTCAACATGCATGAGTGGACATACTCTGGATAACAATATTGTTACCAAACTCTCTTGATAATGAGGTTACATTATGTTTCAATTTGCCTGAAAGCATCCTGATTGTGTAGTTTCAGATGGTCTACAAGTTGATGGTAAGCATAATGATATAGTCATTCATTACTATGGTTCGTTTGGTGCTTCCTCATACCTGTTCCCCATAACTGTCCACTCTGTAGCAGAGGACTGTACACACAACACATTCAACCAAGTTCCATGCAGTTATCTATGAAATGACTGTGTCCATACATTACAGACCACCTTAGAGACCCAAACTCTCAGGTACAGCTTGCCTTACCTGGTGTCAGCCACCTTGTAGCACATCCTGTTTTTTTGTTTTGTTTTGTTTTTGTTTTTTTTGTTTTTTTTTGTCTGCTTCTGTATCAAAAAAGTTCATGCACATACAAAAGTATGAATCATCTCTCTCTTCTTTCTCTCTCACTCTTGCTCTCTCTCACGTTTTCTGAGTTCTCTTTGTATCTATGCAGTGGTCTGCACGAGTAGAGGGTGGATGTTTATAGGGGATCATGCTGGGGTGTTTGTTGTCAAGTTCTCCTTCCATGAGGCCTCTGTGTACATTCCAGCCTCCCTAAAAATAGAAAGCTCTTGTCTTCGTCAGAGCAGCAACTACTCCCCCTAACACCGACATATGACACACAAGCTGCTCGACTGTCTACACAGCGGCATTTGAGTTGACCCCATGATCCACCGTCGCATGTGTGTGTTTACAAATGCTGTAAACATTACTGGTACCCAAAAGACCTTCCAGGAGCTGGCCATGTGCTTGGAAAGACCCCCCTCCCTTTATAGTTCCAAGTTAAGCCCTCCAGCAGCAAGCTCTGTGTTACTACAGCAGCCAGTACCAAACACTGAGGTGACGAGGTCTGTCGAGGAGGAGTCGGGATTGTTAACATTTCTGAAGCCATATCTATTGAGGGTTTAAATTACATTGTGAGGAGAAACAGGGCATTGTCTCGGGGACTCTCGTGGCCTTGGCCTTGGCCTCTTTGATCTCTGTTACTTAGCTGGGAGGTTGTGTGTAAATGTACATCATGATCCTGATGATGGATACAGTGCTGGGCAAAAGTCTAAGACCACCGTAGAAAACTAAATGTGAAGCCAATTATCTGATTTGTTCATTTGAATAAACACAAACCGTCATAGTTCTGCACATTTAAATGTCATGCAAAGTGTGAAAAGCACGATTTTCCAGAAACTTCAGAAACAAATGTCCAAAGCATTCAAAGTTTCTTAAAGCTTCCTCACTAAACGTCATTACATGGTTACAAATACTCTGAATGATATCTGAGACAGTGAGTGCAATAATCAGGTCTTAACTGGATTTCTGCAGTAATCTGACTATTCAAGTGGTTATGCACACTATTTGTTTTCTTTGGATGTTTTCACACCAGCATTTTTTTAATCTGCTTAAATTGAACTCATTGCTTCATTTTCACTCTTGGCGCAGTTCATTTTGGGCAGATGTGAGCAACAGTATTTGTGTTCGGATGCAAAAACATCTGCATTGAGATCCTCTAGAGCAGGTGGTCTCACTCCGGTCCCAAACAAACTCGAGGGGGGGTTGTTAGTGGTGAGAATGTGATCCGTGACAGCTATCACCAACTAATCCACAAGTCTGAACAAATGGCGTCTCTGCCACTGATCCATGTTCAACTATTTCCTTTATTTACTTTCTTGCTCCTGCCCTGGAGAGCTGTTTGAAATGCAATGCAAACCCCCTGGGAAAATGCTAAAGTTAAGATTGATGACACAAACTACAGGTGTGCAAAATCCCTTAGATCTAGAAATCCCATTAAGAAATAAAGAGAGCTGAAATTTGGCTCAGTTATCACATTTCTCAGTGCATGTATACTCTTCACCAGAGTAGTCTCAGATGTGGTACCAGAAATAGGCAGCAGCGATGAGACAGCGATAAAACAGTTTTGGAGTGATTTAAATACTCCTCATCTTCTAGAAGATGTACTGACATATTGTGGCTTAATGGTTGATTGCAAAGCAGAAACCTGATTGCTGCCTGACTCATATCCACCCAGAGTTTCATATTATCTGATTACTCAAATATATGAGTTTTAGGATCGTTTCCTTAACATTTTCTCAAGGAAAATTATAGCAAGGAATAGTATGTTTTTAGATACACCATCAAAATGATTCATACAAAACAAATATGAATGAAAAAAAAAAAAATATCTATATTTGTCTTGTAGACATCACAACTCTTGGTTACTATTAGCCCTGTTTTTCTTCATTTTTGTTCTAATCAGTGCAAGTTCTTTAAATCTTGACAGTACAGTACCAGGAATAATAACTGATTACAAATTTAGACTGATATGGGCAATATTTATTGATCTACACATACAGAAGTAGTATCTCTCAATATGGCATCGGGTTCAATGCAACATACTGGGTGTCTCAGAATGGGGTTGTAAAGGTTCCTAATGGTGTCATGTGATAATCCAGCCCATGCAGCTTGAATATTCTCATTCAGTTCCTGCAGATCGTGTGTTATGGGTGGAGTGTTGATAGGGTGTCCAATAGCATTCCACACATTTTCAATCAGGGATAGGTCTGCCACTGGCCATGGCATAGTATCTGTGTCTTGAAGGTGAGTTCTTGAGATGGCAGCAGAATGTGGAAGAGCTTCGATCTGTTGCAATAGTGCACAGTGGAATAGTGTGTGTTCAGAAAAGGTGGAACCTAATGTTAACGTAACGTTGAGCTGTGAAAGGACCTGTAATAATATATCAAATGCGATCTGATGTTGTAAGAAATTACACCTCACATTATGACACCAGGCCTTCTGGATGTGTGACACATGACAACAAACTGTTGATCTTGGTGCTGACCACAGAACCTCCACACACAGATTCGTTGTTGCTAATTCCAAAAGGCATTAGGCTTGTTTAGAGATTCCACTGGAAACATCTGACACTTCATTTTCATCTCTGTTAACTATTCACAATAACAGAAATGTTGTTGCCCAAACTCATACATGCCATTATATTCAATAGTGCATGTACTGTATAATATATACATTTTTTCAGTTAAAATCAGTTTATTTACATGTGAATTTCTTGGAACTACTCATCCATCTCACACCGAATATCAACACTGAGCATCTGGGTGTTGGGTGTCTCATTTGTCAACGTGAAAGTACATCATATAGGCCTACAAGCAGTAACTGGTTAGCATCTGCTGCTGTTTTGACACTGGGGTTCAAAAAGAGATGAGTGGGGGCTTGCCTGTACATTGTGTGCAGTGGTGGAGGCTGGTGGTGTGAGAACTGATGAGCTGTACTGAAATGTGTAATAAGAGAAGTGTTTATCAGCCACTGAGACAGAACGTGATATTAGTGGTGGGTCAAGAAACACACACACACACATACACACACACACACACACATGTTTGTTGTTCATTTGACCATTTCATTTATGTGGATAATCTTATTTTGCCCTTTTTTTTGTTTACATGAAGAAAAACATATACAATCCCCTCCAACCATATTGAAGCCGAGACCAATCCCTTTATTTTTGCTGTAGACTGAAAAAATTTAGTATTAAAATATGACAATTAGACAAGGGAGTTCCCTATTGTCAGTGACTGTTATTGAAAATGGATATTCCAGCATTACATGTGATGTTCAAGAATCATACATGGAATCAAATCTAATAAAAGTGCAGTGGTCGTTTTTCTTTTCATCACTTAGGTCAGTGGTCTGTACTCATTGTCCAGAGAGATGTGGAGGGGGATTTGTCCTTTGTGCAAGACCTGCAGTTGAGATTTGTTTAAGAGCAAGAAACAGGTCAGTAGCTCCATCTAGTGCCTATCGAAGCTAGACTAAGCCAGGTTATGTAACAATAGCACTGTACCAGAACTTCTTCAACTCCTTTAGAGACACAGGTTCTTAGACATAGAAGAAATACTATTAGGAGCATTACTGGGGCCTGTTCCCTCATCACTTAATGACAAGTTAAGAAGATAAAATGCATGGAGTCGATGGAACAAGCATGTATGGCGTAGATGGAACCATTGCATTCATAAAAAAAATACCTATTAAAACATGTCTTAAGGTAAACTATGTATTTAATATTTTAAATGTAATATTTTAATGATATAATATGATATAAAATAATCAGTGTTGGGTGCTCATACAGTCATGTCAAAACACCTTAGACTTTAACATATTTAAACATATAATTGATCTACTTTTTGACTACACTGAGAGATGGAAATGATATACCTAAACAAATAAAACTGAAGAACCACCTTTAAAAGTAATTGGCAACATGTAATTATTAGAAATGCAATGTTCTTGTGAGGAAAAAGTTAGGACAAATAGCTGTGCCTAAAATAGCTGGTATTTCCTCCTTTGTGTTTCCTATAACCATCTATCAGTCTCTGATATCGACTGGAAGAAAGATTTTCCCACCCCTCCATGTGTAATTCTTTCAGCTATGTGATTTTTTTGTGTCAGTCTTTGTACAGGTGGTCTTACATTTTCCTCAAGCCCCCTCTGATACAATAAAGATTACATAATGGTTTCTCCAGGCCCCGCTGCAGCAAAGCAGCCCAAAACCACGACATTTCCAACCACATGCTTCCCAGCTGTTATGACTTTCTTGTGCTCAAATACTGTGATTGGTTTGCACCAAACATGTCATATGTTACTGTGCCAAAATAATTGAACTTTGGATTTATCTGTCCAAAGCATGTTGTTCCAGAAGTTCTGGTCTTCATCTGTGTTCTCTGGCAAACTTGAGACTTGAATTTTTCGTTTGATATGATAATCAAACCTGTTCCGGCTCTTTCTTATTGTAAATGCATGCACTTTGATATCAACTGTGGCAAGAGCTATCTGTAGGTCCCATGATCCCATTTAGGATTGTTGGAGACTTCTTTACACTTTATCTTACAGTCTGCTCTTTGGCAGATTTGACTAGGGCAGCCACATCTGGCCATTTTGGCAGCTGTTTTAAATGTTATTTACTGTCAGGACATTTCTTTTACATCCAGACTCATATACATCTACAGCCTTTCTTCTGAAGGCCTCAGAGAGCTCTTTGGATCTTGCCCTCGTGGTACCAGTCGCTTCAACAATCAAGAGCAAACCAAACTAATACCTGAGGTTTAAATAAGACAGCCTCTCTCAAAGACTCCTCTAATAATGGTCTAATCATTTTCAGCTGATGTGCTGCACCTGATTCTAATTTTAGATCCTTTAGTTAGTAATAAATGTGGGGCTGTTCTAACTTTCCTCATGAGAAAATAGCATTTCTAATAAATTGTTTTACAAATGATTTTATATCACCGTCATCTCTCAATATACTTGAAGATCTATATTGAAGACAATGTTTTAATAGGCTAAACAATAAGTGCCAAAATTTCAGTGTTGGCTGTTAAATTGTTGCCATTGTAAACCGTGCAAGAGTTATAATATTGAGTAATAGTTTGTAGATGTAACATAATTATTAAGAGTATTAATAAAGTTGTGGGTTTTATTTTTATTTATTTATTTATTATTTATTTATTTATTCAGAAAAGCGTTTAATGTTTACAGTCTGTTACTGTCATGATCTGACATGTTCTTACCATAAACATTATGTACATTTTTTTTTACAAAGTAACTATTGCAATGACCAGGTCACTACATTGTAATTTTATGATGTCTGAAATATATTTGTTTGTAGCTTAACATTAGTGTAACATTTCTGCTTGGGATATCCTGACCTGATTTCTCATTAACAAGCATAGGCAACCTCACAATGAGGACTCACAAATTCCCATAATTTGCTGCATATGCAAATCCCAGTATTTCCATGTCCTCCGGAGTTGAGAGAGGAGTTTTAATAAACGAGGTCCCTGAGCTTTGCAGATAATGTGCTATTAATTGATATTTAGCCCATAGAATGACTCTGGAAAGGGAACCTCTTAGGGGTACTTGAGTTCAAAGAAAACACAGGACCAGAGTTTCCTGTTTTAGCATCTATTATCTGTTCCCTGGAGCGGGTACTTCAGAGAGAGCGGGTGTGTGAGAGGCAGGCATCAATATTAGGATTATGGATGTGATGAGGCATCTCTATATTAGAGCTCATCGTCCTTTGGGGCCTGGTTTCTTGTGTATGTGTAATTGTCTCTTGTCAAGCAGACAGTCTTCTAGAAGCCTCTTTCAGAAGCAACAGGGATTGTATTTCTCCTTCTTATCACTAGATGATCTTTACATTGAGTAGATGTTGCAACCACAGGTGGAGTATCGCCTTTTAAAATGCTTCTGCTGGAGGACTGGAAAGTCTTTGGAGCGGTGTGCACCAACCCTTATCCTAGAAGTCTACCTTCATATAGAATTTATCTCCAACCTTAATTGACCCCAACTCGATGTATCTAATTACTTCAGACATGCTTCAAAAGCCAAGTTGGGTTGTTGGTAAAACCTGCAAAAATGGACCACATGTTGACCACTGTTGGAGAAGAACCACTTTTGGTTAAAGAACCTTTCAATGTATGTAAAAGCCCAGAATGTACAGATATATATACTATATATATCTCTCATTTTACCATTGATATATACCATTTTCAATGTCATTTTTAATAATAGCTCTGAGACTACAATTCCATCCCAAAGTCTTCAGGGTGTCTTTTTCAGCAATACCATGTAACATTGCCAGTATTGTATTAAAAGTTATGACTGTTGGCTGAAGTCTAAACAGCTCTGTACTTCTGTGATCTTCACTATTCACCAAAATTAATTATGCCCGGGATTTCACGACGGATGGGTTTCATCACACTGGTTTGTGACCTAAATTCCTATTTTGGAATCAATACACTGATCCTCTCTGAAACCATGCACATGTGGACTTGTCAGCAACACTGTTAAGGAGTACTTCTTTCTTAGATGAAGACATGATAAAGGCAGGTGATCAGATGGTAGCAGTACATAATTCACCCAGTATAAAAGAAATATCAGTTGTTTCAACAGCAGTAAGAAGAGAGTAGCAATAGTAAAGAAATGGTAGTATTTACCATTAATAATCAGTGTGTGTGTGTGTGGTCACACATTTGTTCAGTCATTGCTTCTTCAACAAATAAACTAATTACAGACCCTATTTGAAGAACCCATGCAACTGCAAAAATAAAAGCCCATTTTCTGAAGAGGGTGGAGGTTTCGATTATGACTGAAGCAAGGGATCACCACACTTTTATCTGTTTCTGATTATTTCACCTACTACATGTTTATTATGTACTACATTATGATCATGCAGTGTGTTAAGAGTTTTCTTAAACGTCTGTTTTTCCGAAAAAAAAAAGGAATCAAAATGCTGAAGCTCAAGATGCTCAACAGAGCACCAGACTGACCACGTCAAAGTCCAGACTTCACATCATTGGATGTGGAATAATTTTGATGGTGAGTTCTGGAGGTGTGGGAAAAATTTGAAATTGACCAGAAGCTAAGATAAAGGTATTGGGTATTACTAAGCAGAGCCCAGTCTGATCCATTGGACAAGAGTAGGTGCAGATCCAGGCAGAGTTTAAAAGATGGGGTATTGGTGGTTGGTTGTTTTACTCGGCATTCCAATTTTGATCCTTTGTTTTTACCACTGTGTTTAAATAGGCTCTATTAATTGAAAACCCATAGCAGTGAGGATCATTTTTAGGTACCAAAACACTTTAGAGTCACTAAAATGGGAAACTTTACAGCAATATTTGTGGTTCTTTGACAGAGTTTTAAACCAGCTCCAAACAGAGTACTCAAAACTGAAAGGAAAAGACCATTATGCATTGTACAGGCCAGTGTACTGTTTTTGCTTATTTTTGCACATTTGCACGATGTAGTCTTCAGTAGTGTGTAGCTCTATAATTCACCATGGTTCAGGCAGAACATAGTAACACAATAAAACCTCTTAAATTTGAGCTTGAACTAATAATAACTGTAATGTAGTTGTTAGTTTCTCAGGTGGCTTTGGCCATTTTGAGGTACAGACACTTTTCTTGCACAAAAATCTCTCTGGAGCCACGGTGTAACGACCAAAGCGTTCACTTTACATGGAATTCAATCTTCCACTTGGAATATCAGTGTGACATGTCTTTCATCAAGCCACGCTCCAACTGCTCATGTTGCTGCATAGTGAAATGTAACAAAAGATCACAAAGTAAATTAGACGATGTTGTGTCAGGTCTGTGTGACCTACTTCTCAAGGCCTGCCTTTTTCCTGATATGGCCTGGAGAGAATGCTCCACTTTCCGTGCAGCACAGTGACTGTAGTTATGTACACACTAGCTGGACACCAAAGTCGAGCCTTTGGACTCAAGCAGAACAATAGCTGTTGATGTCTAATTTAAAAAAAATAACTAGTTATCTGCTTTTGAGTGTTCTCTGTGGTTTCTCCTCATCTTCACAGGGAGTTACATCTTGAGATTGGTACCTCTCAGAGGTTGTTCACTTGTTTTGAGTCTTGGATCCTCTCAATGTCATTGGTCTTAGATACATTTGGGACTTTATTTCATTCAGTGTTTTTCCTCTTGCTCACATAAAGTTTCTACTTTAGGGTCCTGGTGCCTTTAAGTGGTTGTTACTGAATTATGGTTCCTATGAGTGTTTCTTACTTATGCTTTTTAGAGAGTTAATTTCAAGTCTTGAGTTTCTGCTTTTGAGTCTTGGTTCATCTCCCTGTTTCTTCTTCATCTGAACCTTTGTTTCAGTCAATGGTTCTTATTTCTGCTCCCAGGTTATCCTGATATGTCTTTGTTCCTCTCAATTTTCTTTATCCTGCTCTTATGAACTTTGTACATTTTGGTTCCAAACAGTGTTTTTTCCTCCCCATTTTCACCATCAGCAGATCATTAGAGGCTTTTGAGGACAAGGACAATGAAAGCTGCTTTGGGATTCAGTTTTGTACACAAAAGTGTGTAGACAAATGAAACAAAAATGAATGGCTTATGGGACTGTTCTCTGTTACTGTATCCTTATGATCTTGTTTCCTACCCAAAATACAAGTTGTGGGTGAATTAGCTCTGTGTGTGTGTGTGTGTGTGTGTGTGTGTGTGTGTGTGTGTGTGTGTGTGTGTGTGTGTGTGTGTGTGTGTGTGTCTGAGCGCGCTTAGATAATCAGTAGGTAATAGATTGATGTGTAGGGAAAATACAAATCATTCAAAAAAAGAAAAAAACTGACTATGAACTTCTATGTTGTGCACCTCTAGAGGTCAGTACAGCATAGCTTTAAAAAACCTAAAACCTTAAAACCTCCTAGCTTTGAAGTGTGAAGCAATGGAACTGTCTTCTCTGGAATGATGGTGCTCTACCCCCCTACATCCTGACTTCAACTAAGGCTTTGGTGGCTGAATGGAATCAAATACTCACAGAAATGCTCCAGAATCTAGTAGTCAGTCTTCCATGGACAGTAGACACAGCTACTCCAGGAAACAGCAGGATAAACTCTTTTTAATTCCCTTGATCTCCCTTGAAACAATGAACTATTAGGTGTCCCAATACTTTTGACCATATTGTTTATAATCCTTTATAATACATTAAGTATTTTGTGTGATACTTATGATGATATACAATATAAAAAAACAATCTCATAAGCTAAAGCTTGCCATGTTTAATGCACTACTGTGTGAATAGCTCTACCCATCATATTTGTATATTCTGTATATTTCAAAATCATTCTTCAATAATTAATCAAATCAGATCAAACGGTTGTGTGACCAATTAAAATAACCAGTAGACAGGGCTTTAGAAACCTGTATGTACTTTTCAGAGCTTCGTATTTGGATGAAAGGTGTGCGATTCAGTTTGAGATTTTGTTGTTTATTCTACAGAAATTCTCAGAAATAAGCCTTGACAACCAGCTAACAAGCTTCTAAGGCAGCATTCCACAATTTCTATCCAATCTTGCCACTGCAGTAACTGCACCACCACAAGGGGGTGTGCATGACACTGTCATATGAAAATGTCATGGTCCTCTCTGGACCATGCTGTGAACTGCTGCCTTAGAAGCTAGCTGGTTAGTTTGCCAGGTAGTTTTCCAAGGAAATACACCATATAGCAACAAAATCTCACACACCTTTCATCCATATGTAAAGCACTGAAAAGCATGATATTTGAAGTGATTATTCTCGGAACCGATTGCAGTTGTGCTGCCTGAGAGTCAGAGCTGCCTTCAGAATCATGTGATTATGTGTAGTGATTCCTCCCTTTTGCATCTCAAAGTGCTTTTAGTTTTTCCAAAAATGTTTGTCCCACCTTCAAAATTCATCACCAGAAGGTGTTTTTCTTGATCGTCTAAGCAGAAAATCTTGCTCTAACGTCTGCTGCAGCACTGCTGAAGGAGGCACTTACAGGTGTTTACAATAGATGTAGCCCAGGTTACATTTTTTATTTCAGCTTGAGTGCCCTTTTAACCGAATAAACACACCTCGCCAGCAGAGGTGTTCACCCCTACTGGGCAGGAAAAGACATTACAACTAACCTAAGCCCAGGACGCCTCAGATCAGCCCACATTTCTCCTCTGTCATTCACTTTACTTCTCCCATTGCGCTACTGGGTGGAAGGGGGTTATATGGGGATGCTTGCCTAGCGTGACACAAAGAGATACACACCAAGCACTTCCAGCCATAATCCACCTTTGATGGAGAGCAGTCGCCTTTGGGACCCTAACCGAGGGGAAGGAGGGTTAAGGGGCTTACTATTAGCTGCTTAAAATTCTTCTGATGTAACCAGAGCGTGCCCACTGGAAACAAAAAGTGTTCTGTGGTACATCCCTCCCCCCCCCACCCCCCCATTTTGTTTGTTCGTGGTGGTGTGTTGTTCTGCCATGAGTCTATTTGTGTGTTTGCTCGCCACCCCAACTCATTATCAAAGTTGTCTCAAATGTCACTCGCTCACAAGTCATATCTCTGGACAGAATGGAAAATCTTTGTAGTCTTTGTCTTGTTTTCCACACTCTGAACGGATCTGGAGGCCTTAATGTTACATCACAAGCAGACTGTGGAAATGTCGCTCTGAAGAGAAACAGCCAGAGCAGGAGGTTTCTCGGGGAGCATACAAACTCTTTGTAGGGCTTCAGCACTTTGAGGGATTCCTGCAGCTGAGTCGGGTGGCTGCTGAAATGTCAGGTAGTTGAAATTCCTTGGTTTGCTCGACAGGAGAGGGGTAGAAAGAGTGAGGGTCTTTTTAATACACTGCTGGAGAAAATGTCACAGCGCTGGAGATTTCGTTTGACTTCAGGCAGTGTAGCAGTCACATAACATCCACATTCACCCGAAAATGCTTCCGTGGCAAAATTCTCAACAACCAAGGGATGTTCGGACATTCAGCTCACAAGCACATTTGATTCACAGCCTTAAGTTCATGATTTGATGTTTAAAAAGTGGTTTATATCTTCTATCTTATATCTTCTGCTTCTACCTATGTAGCTGTTTAAACTGAAGCTCCTACAAGTCTACTTCTAATAAAGCCATTATTATCCTTACTGACTAATTTACACAGATTCTATTTTTTAATCTTATTATTGTCCACCATAGATCATACTATTATTGCTATTATCGCTGCCACACATATAGCTACTGTCACACAAAAACCTTGTATCTCACTTTTTGACATTTTTTACTGACAGTGGTTCTTTTCAATGTGTCAAAAACAATTGTGAGGAATGAACCAATAGAAATGCGCCAAAATAACTTGGAATAAAATCTTATTACACTGATTTCCTCTGAAAGGAAAGAAGGGATTTTCCTTTTTCCTTCTGTTGTCCTACAGTCATTTACCTTCAATCCCTGGCGGTCATTTTCATTGTGTTGACGAAGAAGGTTGTGCTTTGCTTTCGTTTCATAGTCCCTGAGCAGTCAGTTTTGATTCGTGTCATGGTCAGATCATAGAAAAGATGGGGGTTGGGAAGGTTATAAGGTTTTGGGACTTGTTAAAACATATATTTGAGGATACAGCCCTAGAACCCCAGGCCAGGTTATGCCCCTATATTTGTCTAGGTGGGCAAGTTGTATAATAAACATTGTAATAACTCTGAGAAGCATTATTACATCCTGGAACATTATTTTCATAATGTTATAGGCTAATGTAAGGATACGGGTCCTGTCCACTCAGCTATTTAACATAATCACAATATATGTAACTATATGTGTATCTAATACTGATCATTTGGAAAACATTTTCAGAATCATTTATGTTTGAGTGAAAGTACTTTGAATGTACTGTTAGAATCATATATCACTGTGTAGAGGCCTCAATTGTTTGCCTTTAAACAGATAAGCAGAATGGAGGCTGGAGCAGAAGCACACACACACACACACACACACACACACACACACACACACACACACACACACACACTATTATCTATCACCCCCTACACAAAATTCCAAATCCCTGTGCACTGCTCCTGCCTGAAGAGGATCCTCGAGGGCCAAATTATAGTTAATCACTAGTGATATGTATCATCTGTGTATCCTATGTACGTACAGCATGTCCATGATGAAAGCTGTTGTGGAGACACTTATCAATTGATGTCAAAGTGACTCTTTCAGGGTGTGAAAATTACCCGTTGTTGCACTGCCACTGGCTCGAAGGGTCTAGTCTGATTGGGGACAAAATCCCCAGGAAGGTCCTTTTAGTTGTCTCAGCCTTACCCATCATACCGGACTTAACATCTCGGACTTAAGAAATCTCTCAGCTCAACTTATCAACATTGATTCACTTTTCAAAATCAAATGTTGATTCAACTTTGATTCAACCATGATGAATGGTAAAATGCCACACATCAGATGTGTTCAAGTCAAGTCAAGGCTTTTTATTGTCATTACAACCGAGTACAGGTACACAGTGCAATGAAATTGCGTTCCTCCGGAACCAAGGTGCAACATGGAGCAGCAATACAATTGGACGACATAAAGTGCAAACAGTACAATAAATACAATAAATACAGTGAACAAGAGACAGTTCAACAGACAGGACAGGACAGTACAATACCGAGTGGTACAAAGAAGTGAGATGAATGGTGGGAATAAGGTGCAAGAGATATGTAACATACTGTACATCTAGATGTGCATGATAACAGCAGTTACTGAGGTAGAAGTGTAGTTCTTGGTGTGCAGCAAATATTGCTGATAGGATGGGGATGATCCAGTCTCTATGTGCCGAGTGCGTGTGTGTGTGTGTGTGTGTGTGTGTGTGTGTGTGTGTGTGTGTGTGTGTGTGTGTGTATGTGTGTGTAGAGTGCTGGGTGGTTTTCAGTCCAGTGTTTTGTGTTGGTGTGGTTTATGTGGTGTGAAGAATGGTGTGAGGTTCAGTTTCAGCTCTGTCTCAGTGAGTTGAGGAGTCTGACTGCCTGGTGAACAAAGCTATTGCAGAGTCTGGTGGTGGAGGCTCGGATGCTCCGGTATCGTCTGCCGGACGGCATCAGAGTGAAGAGACTGTGTGAGGGGTGGGTTGGGTCATCCACAATGCTGGTGGCTTTGCGGAGGCAGCGAGAGGTGTAGGTGTCACTGATGGAGGGGAGAGGGACTCCGATGATCTTTTCTGCTGTCCTCACTATCCGCTGTAGGGTCTTGCGATCCGTGATGGTGCAGTTCCCAAACCAGACGGTAATGCAGGTGCTCAAGATGCTCTCTATCGTCCCTCTGTAGAACATGGTGAGGATGGGTGGTGGAAGGTGTGCTCTCTTCAGTCTCCGCAGAAAGTAGAGGCGCTGCTGGGCTTTCTTTGTTAAGTATTAATGTGGTTATAAATGGTTAAAAAAGATTTATGTCGTGTGTGTGCGTGTTGTGTTTATGGAATTAAATTGTTATTAAGTTTAGCAACCATGGCCTACTGTTTAAAGACCACACTACAGTTAAGAGCTATGCCACATTACATCAAAGTATGCCTTTCTGACCCAGATCCTAAAGAAACTCTGACCAACTCCACGTTTTATCACAAACATATATCGTCATAAGCATAATTAGTCCTTGTTATCTGGATTTATTCAAGAAACGCAAAATAAGAAACTGTAGTTGTTGTTGATAGTAGTCTTTAAAACGCCTGATGCTTTTTGCATGTTCAGACCAATATCAAGAAAACATCAAGATTTTTACAAGTAAATAAATTAAGATTTGGGCGTGTGTTTATGGAGTTGTAATCCCCTGATGTGAAAAGGAGCACACATCAGATATCTTGTCTTACTGATCTTCTGCATCTAGGGCAAGGGATAAATAATTTTGATCTGATTTTTACCTTTGGTAAGCAGGTCAAATGCCAGTAATTGTATTACTCTCCACCTACCATTTACTCAGAACAATGCTAGATAGTCCAGGGTTCTATTAGCTGACATAATATAATTTGTGCTAATAGCATCATCTGATAACATGGTGGGGAGGTCCTCGTTCAATAAAATGCCATGTATGATCTAACCCTTTCATCACTGGTCAGTTTCTGTCTACAGGACCACTGCTGAGCGGGAACATTCTGTGCACAGAATGGTGCACTCCCCAAAAATATCCACTCTACTGGAGCTCTGTCATAAGAAACTGACGACTGACGAAATTGGGCAGCACTTTACACCAGTAAGATGGAGCTACAGGCTTCTACTAGAGTGACCAGGGAGAGCGTGATGAACAGTCAATGCCCCAATTACGAGAAAATGATTCTTAGACTGAAATCAGAACATTTTGGCCACACGTGGGTGTCCAGCATGATAATGAGCAACAAAAGACATGCCTTGCAGCAACATCCAGACACCCCTAGTGCAAGTCCTTTAGCTGGGCTAAACAAACTCACAACACACTCTCTGACCAGCTGTTAAGGGACATAATTAAAAACTGGGGCACACGCTTGGAGGTGGGAAGAGGGAAGCTTCTTTACCGATGGGGACAGAAGGACAGCTGAAAAAGCAGCACCAAGGCACATAATATGACTGACTTTTGGCTTATGGCTCGACATATCATTTGTGAATGTACACAGACAGATATTTCCTATATAAGGTATATAAATTCTTTTGTATTGTGTTACATTATAAATATAATATACCACAAAGAATAATATTCCATTATTTAAACATATAACTGTTTAAATATTGATACATTTTTATATTTAATTGCAATATGTAGGTTCTGTATAGGTGTAGAGGTTCTGCATACTGTATACTAGTATAGAGTGGTATACAAAAGGTGCTTGTACTGTGTACTAGCCCACGTTAAGCACTAGAAGATGTGAAAACTGATCTCCAAACTGCATTACATTTAGCATGATTACTGTATATCAATGTATTATTTTGCAAAAAAAAAATGAAACAAAAATGTTTGGGAACCCCAAGATGCTTTTAAGTTTTACTACATGTAACTTTTACTTTTTTAGATTTTTAGATTCAACTTTTACTACTCAGACCTTAATTAGCTTGTTAGGGCTATAGTTTGTTCTCATTCATCATTAGGAAAGGTCAAGGAAATGAAATTCGCTCTTCAAAACGTAATCATCTCAACAATCAGCAGCCATGGGCTCCTTGAAGCGGTTGCCTAACACACAAATTCAACTAACAACTGCAAATTTAACTGCAAATTCAAATAATTGATGCCCACAAAGAATGGTCCTGTGATCCTTTATCACACCACCAAATCCACAATGGACTAT
This sequence comes from Acestrorhynchus altus, assembly GCA_034509495.1. Lineage (NCBI taxonomy): Eukaryota > Metazoa > Chordata > Actinopteri > Characiformes > Acestrorhynchidae > Acestrorhynchus > Acestrorhynchus altus. Next base: position 5,284,989 of record CM067507.1, on the reverse strand, counting down.
TTGAAGAGGCGGATGCTGAAGGATTGGCCCTCACAGTCCCCCAATTTAAACATCAGTAAAAAAATCTGTGCAAAAGCCACAAACAATTAGAAGCCTTCTGTAAGGAAGAATGGGGTAAATCCCCCAAACTACAACCGCTACAAAATGTGTTTACAAACCGACTTGCCCTTTTCAGTATGTGGATTTAAAAATGATTAAATAAAAAAGTAATCTTGCTTAAAATATTAAAGAAATGTATCATCTTCAACTGTATGTGAAGTTTAAATCAGGCCATGTATTGCTCACGTAATCATGTGAGATGCAGCCAATTTCCAAACACTACTCATCTTTAGAGCAGATCAGGGCAGAATCAGAGCTCATTCAGATGCTAAAAGCAAACAACAAAATACTCTCAGAGGTTTATAGAGAAAGGTTAGAAACCTCCAGATCCTTCTAGACCTCCAGAGAAAGAGAGGTCATTACAGGCCTGTAGGCTAAGTTATAGATATGTAACTGTGAATGCAAGTGTCAGATCAGATGTTAGGGCTGTTTACTAACAGGTATTATACACTACATGTTATTGCCTGTGGGAAGCTTCAAGTAAAGCATATGGAATATAATTTACAAACCTCAGATGGCCATGTTTAATCTCTAATAACCAAAAACTGTTAATGTGCATGAGCATTACTTTAACACTAACATAATATCATAAACTCCAAAGTGGTGCTAGAAAAAATAAGCATTATAATAAAGGTGGAGTTATTTTTCAGATTTTTGACTACATCATGGTTTTGCTCCTTAAAGCTGTCTGTATGATACTTCAGCTATCTACAATATCTAAGTGGCTTGACGATTTTATCTGTTTTAATCAGAAGGTTTTGTTTGTTAGATTGACTGGATTAAAATCTGGACTTTGCAACCACTCTCCTTTGCTTTGGCCCTGGGTTTGACTCATTTTCCTGCTAAAAGGTCATTTCCAAGCTTTTGTTTTGAAGCAGGTTGTCTTCTTGAATATAATAGACTCTATTTTGCATCATCTATCTGTCCTAAAATTTTAACAAGAAGTTCAAACCCCTCTGAGAAAGCATCCCCACAACATGATTATCTCACCCCCACATTTCACTGTTGCCATGGTTTGTTGTTTTTTCTTCAGTAATGGCTTCTTTTTAGCTACCCTTAAATACAGGCCAGTTGTACACTGTGCTCTTGATATTTTCACTCCAGTCTCAGCCTCTGAACTTTGTAGCTCCTTCAGTGTAATATTTTGTTTCTTTGTAGTTTCCTTCACATGTCTCCTTTTGGCTCTGATGCTGAGTTTTGAGGGATGGTCCCATCTAGGCAGTGCCTGGGTGACATGAAGCCACATCTGTTCCCTTATAATTGATTCAATAGTGCAGTGCTTGCTGTATGTTGATATTCAAGCTCTATTTTTGTGTCTGTTCCTACTTACAAGTTCCTTAGAATTCCACTTTAAAAGCTCTTTCAAGTTTATAACTTCAAAGTTGAATTTGGGGTAAATTATTCAAAATTATTAAACAGTTCCATTATTTCAACAGTCATGTGTAATTCAATTTTTGGGATGTAAACAAAACCATTCATAGTGGTTTGGGGTGAAATGAAACATTGTAGAGGAACATATTCATTTGGATTTCATTACAGTGTAGTGATATGAGCCTACAACACAGATATAGCCATTCATATTTATTATCCAAAAGCACCAGTAAGTTATGTGCATTGTTGATTTTGCTAAAATAGTGGTAAATGGGGGGAGTTTTGTGTATATATAGTGCCCTGCATATTTCCCACATTATAAGTATATATCAGTCCACTGGCTTGATATGGTCACCCCTTTGAGTGTTTGTCACAGCTGGTCCACCCTCAGACCAGCCAGGTAACTGTCATGCATATGAGAACTAACATGTCTCAAACATCCTCTACTTTAATGCAGAGACTTTTATTTTAGAAAATAAACTTAAAAGAAATACAACAAACAATGGAGGGAATAACAATCGGCCTGGCATAAAATTATTTTGTTGAAAATGTTTGTGAAACTGAAAATTATTTACTAAATATAATTTTCTCTTGCTGTCAGGGACGTATTTTTAAAATGTAAAATATTTCCAAAATCATAAAACAACATCTAAAGTATGAGGTGCCCCATTCATAAACATCTGGTTTAACAAGTGTGATGTGGCTTTTAGGGTCATTATGAACTCTTCTGACGTTGGCTTTGTTATTAGCACCACCTGTCAACACTTCTGACTCATTGTACACCAAACCACTCTAAATTACTCTGTTTATGTTGGAACCATTTAACTATTCAACCATTTAACTAATTTAGAATTCTCCTTTAGGCAACACATTACCTCTTAGAACCAAAGATCTGCAATTTACAGCCAGTCAGATGCCAGTATTCTAAGCATCATATCTCAGGATCAGAGTAAGCTATAGACATGATACACATAACAAACTTGTGCAATGAACTATCAAGCTCATAAACAGCTAAAATCTCCAAATGAATTAAATCCCAGTTGAATTGCCAGTGCATGCTTACTGCTCTGACATGTCACTTTAGGTATAATGAATATAAAATATGACAGTTGACCTTTTTGAATGAAAATGTGCTCATGAATGAGCTTCTTAATTCTATTTTTTTTTTAGATTATTTAATAACAAAAATGATTACAAAAACATTTTTGTTTGTTTGTTTTTCCACTTAATTTGAACTGGTGACAAGTATTTTGAAGAACATATTATTATAAATATCCATGTCAAACTAATCAATATAAATTGTTCATTTAAAAAATCTTTTATTTTTATTTTTAAGCTCAGAAACACTGATTCTGAGAGAATGAGGTGATTAACAGAATTTCTGGGATATAGAGTTTTTAAAAGAAGAAAAAAACAAGAAAAAAGCAAGACAAATATGTAGGCACAAGCAAAATTAGAAATCATACAAATATTTAAGTTATATTAATATTTCTATCTATAAAAAAATAACAACAATGCCTTTTGTAAATGTTTTGGCGAATAAAAGCATGTCAAACTCTAATTTGAGATGCACTAGTTAATAACAAAAATAATAAATAAAAAAACATTGTTGTTGGTTGTTGGGGTTTTTGTTTGTTTGTTTACTTTATTTGAACTAATGACAAGTATTTTGAAGTAACTAATCAGTATAAACAAACTAATCAGTATAAATAGTTAATAAAGAAATCGTTTTTGGCAGGTCGCACTCTAAAAACAGCTCTTCAACTCTGCCCAGAGCTCTGAAGGTCAGGCAGCAGAAGGTCGGAAGATCGGGGAGACGCCTGGCAGGTGAACTGAGCGTGTTAAAGTGCGCTGTCCCTTTAAGACGCAGCACGCTGTGCGGATATTTAGTCCGCTGAGGGCGCAACATTCGGCACAACACCGAGCGGAGCTGCGCGTGCGAACTCGTTTTCGGCCGAAACGGGGCTCAAACCTCCACCAACTCACTTCACCACTAAACTTCTGAGGGAAATTCGGGGTCGAAGAGGGAGCGCCGCCCGTCGTTGGCGTGTTTTTTGCAGCGCGTTACTGTGACGACCGCGTTTTTCTGCTCGCGTCGGGACTCCAGGAAGCGAACAGGTGAAACACACCTGTCCGGACAGCCATGAGCGTCCTCTGAGGAGAGGACCCCCGAGACCTCCCAGCAGAGGCTTTGTTGACTTCTCACACAGCAGCGTCATGGACTGAAGTACCTTCTTCACTTTTAATTACTTTGAATTACTTCAGTTCGCTCGCGTGCACGCGCGCGACGACGTCATCGTCGTGGACGTTATTGTTGGTGTAAACTCTCTAAACCCCTTAAACACGTGTTAATGGGCAACCAGGTGGAAAAACTGACCCATTTGAGTTACAGTGAAGTTCCCACAGCGGACCCCAACGGATACGAGCCGGAGGACGACTGTCCCCGCATCGGCGTGTCCTACATCTTCTCCAATGAAGACGAACAAGAGGACAACGTGGACGACATGGACAAGGAGGACGAGGGAAGCCAGTATGATGGAAGAAATGAGTTGGAGTGCTCGGTCTACTACCGTGATGAGTGTATTTATGAGAGGAACCCCAGGTCCATCCAGGAGGCCACCCAACCCTGCGAGAACCTACTGAACGACTGCCAGGCTGGTGACCTGGTGGAGTTTGTGGCAGCTGGGCAGTACCCGCACTGGGTTGTGTACATGGGCGACTTCCAGGTGGTCCACCTGCACAGGGGCGAGATTAAAGTGGACTTCCTCGTGGACGCCTGCCAGGCCAGGCGAGGTCGGGTCGTGAACGACTTGTACAAATTCCGGCCCCTGCGAGCCGTCGCAGTGGTACAGGCAGCGATGGATCAGGTTGGTGTAAAAGACGGGGACCTGTGCTGGAGGAACTCCGAGTGCTTTGCCGCCTGGTGCCGTTTTGGTCGTAGGGAGTTCAAGGTGGGTGGCGAGCTGCGCATCGGCAAGCAGCCATACAAGATGAAGCTGCAGCTGAGCGAGAAGAAGAGCCACATCCTGGAATTCCAGAGCTTGGAAGACTTGGTCACAGAGAAGAGAAGGAATGACCAGATAGGACGGGAGGCAGTGCTTCAGGAGCTGGCCAACCATTTGAACTGCAAAGAGGAGAGCGATAGCGGTTACGGTTGTAATTGATGAGGCGACTGTTGGGCAGGTGTGGCCTTGGAGGCCCTACCTGAAACCCTACCTGTGTGGTGTTTCCTGTGGATTCATATCTGATTCAGCAGGAGAAGTACTTGATTAAGTAATGGCATGACTCAGGTTGGGGGGGGAGGGCACAACATTGTGCAATACTGGTGGACTGCAGTACACTTTTCTAGGTTGAACTTCCTTTAAAAGATTTAAAAAAATGTAATTTTTTGTACAACTCTCTTGCTTTGTCTCAGACTGGTGGTCTTAAACTGTTAAAGGGGAATTCCACTGATATTCCAAAATTTCACTGATATTCAAAATTCATTCTATATAAATAAATGATTGAGATATGAAAAAAGTTATTCAGTTGTTTGGTTTGGAAGCTCCATTCTAAAGAAACCTTTTGTTAGACACTGTTTACAGTGGTGGTGAAAATGAAACCAAACATCTGAAGGGTTAATGCCTCTAAATTCTCTCACTGAACACTATTATATAAAAAAATGTGCACATGCACTGCATGGTGCCCATTTTGCTGAAGTTTTGACAGAGGATTTGGGCATAAACCATGTTTTCTAATCTTTCACTTTTATAGTCTCCTGATAAAACCTACAAAAATGAAAACACATGGGAACTTTACAGAGGAAGGACTTTGAATGGAGGCTAATGTAAGCATTTCTGTTGGTCTGTTTGTCCAGAATTATTTGCACAGTGTACAGAAACAGTGGAGAAAACTTAAAATGGACCAAAAGAGATAACTTTTTTTACTGGCCAGCAATGATACTTGTTTTCAAACAGTGAGCCATTTTACTAACCCACCCTGAATGACTTTGTTTACAGGAACAAACTTTTGGAAGTCGGTGGAAGGTGTGCAGGAGACTGTGTGCTGATATTCAGTATTGCCATTATTGGTGAAGGCATTACCTCCAAACTAGGGCTTGGCGATATGACAAAAAAATCATATTTTGATTGTGCTTAAGAGAAATGTCGATATATGATGAAAAGTATAATGTTAAAGTAGCAGCATTTAATTGTACCACCAAAAACACAGCATGCTGTATATTTAAAAAGTAACCTTTAATTGTTATTTTTTTCCCAAACCTAACAGGTTTGGGAAACATTGTTTCCACTCAATCTACTTATGTTCTTTTTTATAAAAAATAAATAAATTGTACACAGTGAACAAATAACATATGCAATATCATGATATGGCCATTTGCATATCTTGCACAAAATATATCTTGATATATCTATATTTACGCTACATTGTCCAGCCCTACTCCAAACACATTATATTATCAACAACACTGAAACAGTCACTTCACTTGCAGTTTCCCTAGAGACATTTTAGATAATGACTATGCCTTCACACTGTAACTAGACTGCAATTGGTCTGAGCACCATCACAGCTCATGATAAGTGCTCCAGTACTAACTATTCTTTCTTTGTGTGTAAATGTAGGGGAAACCAAAGACACGATGTGCTGTTATACAGAGAGGCATCAGGGAGGTCTTACACATGTAATGTTTTCATTCTTGCTTATTGCCCAACACTGATAGTGTTTGGTAATAATCATGATATTAAGTGTTTATTTCAGCACATGCCTGTTTGGCCCTTGTGTAAAATTGCAAAAGCGGTTATACAAGGGGCCAATAAAAACATCAGGAGGCCCGGTTACCATGGGGCCCCAGTGTGATTGCTCTGTTTGTAATGCCAGTGTTTACGTCACTGAGTTTCCCAACCCTGATTCTAGGAATCTCCTGGTGTTAGCGCTTCTCTTCCATAGTTATTAATTACTCAGTGTCATTGTGATCTGTGCAATGAGAATTAATGACTCTATCTCTACCTATCTGTCTATCTAAATCCATCTAATCAGCTCTTCTTGAAGTTACTTGAGTGTTTGAGAACAAGGTGACCACTAAAAGGTGCAGTAGAGGGCTACTAAAATAGAATAGAACATTAAAAACTAAATACTAGGTTCTGTTTTATATATATATATATATATATATATATATATATATAATGTGTGTAAGAAAGCATTTACATTTATGTGGAACATGTTTAAAGCTGCATATTTAAAGGGCTTAAATTGTCATCCCTTACAGTCAAAGACAAATGCAAGGCTGTTGTAAGGGTTAAGAAAATATTTAACAGTTTTCTTAAAGATTTTTGTTTAGGGGAGGATTTCCTAGAAGCTTTTTGAAGAATAACATTGTCTTTCTCTATTCTCTCTTTAACTAGGAAGATAGAATTTCATCAGTTTTCAATGTTAATTGATTCCAACAAAATCATTTAGACTGATTTGGTGTGAAATGGTTCATTGTGGAGGAACAATAGAAGACAGAGGTTGTAAAGTGGACAACACAAGTATAACATTGTAGTTATTGTCCAAACACAGCAGTAAACCTACTTGTGAGTTTTATAATGTTGATGATGAAAAAAGAGCGCTAATACATCAACAGTGTGCCTCTTCACCATTAATATATTTTTTTAATTGACATATTTGGCCAATACATTGTAAATGCGTGACAATCAGGCAGTATATTTTCTTCCATTGCATGTATTTGGTTTATATAAAACAGCTTTTAAAGGCATTGCTCTGTATCTGAGAGCTGGGTATTTCAGGTCAAACCACTATCAATTACTTTGTCTACAACTCGTCCATGCAATGTTTATTCTTCTTAAGACGCTTTAGTGAATCCAGAAAAGGGAGTTAATTCACAAACCAGAGCTTCTCGGTAAAGTTGGATAAGTTGTAGTGTAAAGTAGAGCAGGTTATAGAGCAGGGTACAGGCTTTCAGCAGGATCACGCCTTATATAAATTACCAACTGTTTCAAGAATGTGACTATTTAAAATGTTCTGGTTTGACTGTAAACCACACTAATGTCAATTGTTCAGTTGCAATTTCTTAAGTTATGTGGTTTATTGAGAAACCCTGCTTTCAACACACCATGTTCACCTAATCAGCTCACGACCAAGCCAGAGATGGAGAAGCAGGGAATTCACAAAATGTGCAGGACAGGAGGTGCCAGTGTTTGGGGAAACTTTGGATTACAGTGTGTATACAGTATGTGTTCAGTCTGGTTCTTTGGTCTCCATACTCATTGCTCATTATTAAACTTCACCTGAGCCAGGTAATCAAAGAGCAGTGTACTGGTGCTTCCTGTAGGCCCAACCTGTCCTACAAAGTTTGCGCTGTCTCTGTTTGATTAGGTTTATTTCAGCTCATGAAAATATTTGCTGTTCATGCTACTCAGGTGTGAAACTGCAGTGCATATATGGGCTGAAGTTGGGAAACGACAGTTTAGATAAAAGTGAAGGTTTTTTTCCATGTGGGTAGCTTGTATAAACAGGCCCAGTCGTAGTCATTTCTAAAGGTCGATGACTAAAGCAATTTCAAATTCTCAGCTGAGTAGGAAATTTTTCTTATGGTATACAGAACTTTTATAAATCTGATGTTTTTCTAAAAAAACAAACAAAAAAAACTTATGGCTTTAATGTTCTCAAAAGCTTTGAAAGCCTCAAATCCTGCATTTATCTGAAACAGGCTGTGTAACCATCATTTTTATATCCAGACCAATAACAGAGACAGACTCAAAGGATCAATAAAACATGTGTTTTTCACTAATCTGGAGTTTTTATTACTTAAAATTATAAGGCAAATTGTTGAATAAAAATAGATTCACACAATTCAATTGTGTTATTTAAAAAATGTTGAACTGTATTTTCCTTGGCTTAGCCGTGAGAGTCGTGAGAGTTCAGTACACAGAAGTGACAAACCGTGAACCTCAAAATCCATGTTGGTAACCATATTTTCAAAAAAGAGAGTGTGTGTGTGTGCGTGTGTGTGTGTCTGTGTCTGTGTTTGCACTAGATATTTCCTCCTCTTGACATATATGTAGATGGCTGTGGCAATGCTGGGTTTTTAACTCATGATCTCTTGATGATGGGGCAATTGCTTAACTACACCACTCTGAAGCCTCTAAAGCAGGGGTCACCAGCCCTGCTCCTAGAGAGCTACTTTCCTGCAAACTTCAGATTAACCCCTCATCCACTCAATCTGATCTGCCTAATTATTGCCTTCAGAAATGTTTGATTGGCTGAATGGAGTGTTAGACTGGGGTTGGAGTTGAAACTTTAGGAAGGGTACTCTCCAGGAGAAGGGCTCTAAACTGTTTAGTACATTGTTAAAAAAAATCTTTCAGCAGTCCATACTGCATGTGGTTAATGTGGCCCACAACAAATTGAAATTTACTGTATATTTGAAACTATACAGTAATACAATGTAAAAATCGAGGAGGTGAAAATACTAAACTGAAGAAACATAAAATGTAATTATTAGAATGGTTACAAATGCAATTTTCTTATGCCCTAATAGCTGGTATTTCCTCTTTTGGCTGAAATAACGTCAATTAGATGTTTCCCATAATCATCTACCTCTGTCATCAACTAGAAGAACGATTTATTCACATTCCTCCAGACTCAATTCTTTCAGCTATATGATGTTTCAGTGTTATTCTTTGTACAGATGGCCTTAATTTTTGCTCAAGCTCCCTCTGATACGATAAAGATTTCATAGTGGTTTCTATGATGGAGAGATCTCCAGACCCTGCTGCAGCAAAGCAGCCCTGAAACATGACACATGCACCTCCATGCTTGACAATTGGTATGAGGTTATTGTGCTCAAATGCTGTTTGTTTGCTCTTTGAAAAATAACTCGCCTCCATCTCTCAGTACAGTTAAAATGAAGACCAACTGTCCATATGTTAAAGACAAAGGTTTTTATGGGATGAAAACGACTGCAGGAGAAGAGCCCTATATCCATCAAGTAGTCTGTTGGAGACCAGTTGGAGACTGAGATGGATGGAGAGTATCCCTGGTATGCTGATAATTGGATAAATGTTGTATTCAATTTGAAGTGCATGCAAAAATAGAAGCAGTTTCAATGTTTGGACCCCACTTTACATTTGTGCTTGTTAGATTTGAGTGCATGATGGGCTGAAATGAACTCACTTTAAACTGAATGATTTGTTGTTCTGAAAAGAAGAATTATACACAAGGTTGCCAGTTTATTATTTTGTACCTGCACTCATTAGCCTTTACACTTGCTATACATGCTACTGCGTATGTAAAGCTGAAGGATTTGTGGGTTTTAAAACCCCTACAATAGATACCAATAAACAATACACGTGAATGTGAATCCAGTACCTTATCAAACCTTCCTTAAAGTAAATAAAGTGTGCTTCTGGTGGAACTGAACAAATCCATGCAGTGGCAGGAGTTCACAGAGCGGTCAAACCTGGGTTCTTCTATCTACCAGCATACTTGGACAGTTGGGATATTGTTCTTGGGATTGAATGCCTCACCTTTACACCAGCTTTTTATCTCATCTGACCATCAAATCATTTCCCCAGGAGGCTTTTTTCTTTGTCCATGTGTCCAGCTGTAAACATTAGCTGAGCTTGAAAGTGTGGATTTTGGAGCACTGGCCTCTCACTTCATGGCAGTGTCAAGCTCTGGTAACTGCAGACAGTGACACTTGTGTTCCATCCGATTCCTATTCACGGCTGCCCTGTCCCTTGGTGGTTCTTGGGTTCTTGTTCCTGAACATTTGAAGAAATGTTTCTTTCAGCTGATGATGACATTTTGGGTTTTTCTCCAGACCATGTCAAAGTGGATATATCTCCCAATAACACAATACTTTTTATAGTACAATAGTTTGAACTAATGATCTTGGAATCTGCAGTTATTTATAAATGAATCTAAAGGCCCTCAAACACCAAATGTATGTTCTTGCACATCTGAAGCATATTTAAAATGTGTATAGTTGAGGCCTTTCACACCAAGCATGATTTGTCAAAAGGCAAAAATGTGATAAAATGATTTGCCCTCTGCTCTCAATTTACTGTCTCTTTCTCCAGTGTTGGTATGGTCACAGCCAGCTCTGACTACTGAGAACTAGAACTTTTAACTGAACTCACAGTTTCCTCTTCATCTGTGAAGCTGCATCTCCAAGATCTGTTCAAAACCAGTCCAGACTCAGTAAACGAGCCCCGAGCTGTGTGTAGAAGCTCTTCTAAAGTTTAATCTATGAGAGAACTCTTCCTTCTTCTTTCTCTTCCAAAACAATGTTTACTCCACGAGGCTCTGTCTTAAATTACTTGCTTTCACCTGTGTAGTGCAATTTGTAGGTTGTGAAATAGCATCACCCTCACCCAAACAGTGCCTGATCTGTCTGAATTGAAATCACATTCAGCAATCAGCAATTCTCTATATATCATGCTGTCACTCACTCATAAATGCATAAGTGTTTTTTAACCATATAGGGAGTATGTGATTAGTGCCATTAGTCACTGCTCAAACAGTAAACTCTGCAGTAAACTCAACCATCCTTCTCAGATCTGCACCGAACTCTGGATTTCTTATTGTATTGTGGGCATCAGTCCAATGAATGATTGAGCTACCAGCTTCAGTCAGTCATTATCACTAGCAGGAATTTAAGAGACCTTTTTGGAACCTTCAGTGCCACTAAATTAATCACCTAAATGGGTGTAATTTTCACTTTCAGTGTTCAGAAAAAAGTACATAATTTCTTTGCTTATTAAATATGTTCTGCATGTTGTCATTCTGCTCCACAAATAGAACAGTTCAAATAAATAATTACAAGGCCAATATTGAAATATGAAATGTCCATGATGAGTGTATGTAAAATTCTGACCTTACCTGTATGTATGTATTATTAGAGCAGGATAATGAAATGTAGCTGTTGGTCTAGGATGGTGTTCCTGAACACAATTAACACCAACTAAACTTTGAAAAACTTCCATTACACTTTTCAAAGACATTTCTGACAGCCCCGGATGTGGTGTGCTCATTAGAATCATGCTTTTTCCCACATCCAGATAAAACCAGCAGACAGCGCTTTGTTGAGTGAAACGATAGAAAAACAAGAGTCAGAGTACAGTTTTTTAATGAAAACAGTTTCGTGATGTGAAAAAACGCAGGTCAGTTGCAGGTCAGTCAACTAAAGCTGCATTAGGAAAAGCAGTTAATGGTGTAACACAAGGGAATCAGTCTTCAGTGACTTGCCTGATTTATGTCATATGACCCACAAGAAATGTCATCTTAATTTAAACAAAAACAAAACATTGTCCTAATCTAGGCCACTACATTGGACTAGATTTGTACCTGTTACAGTTAAAGGTGTTTGCAAAATGCACTTTAATGGTGTTCGTTTCAGTCAAAGCCAGTGGTGTAGCTTGGTGGGCTAGATAGGATGCATTATGCCTTCAATTGTCGTCTCTCTCTGAGTCATAATGCATCCTACTTCACTGGAGCTCCCATAACCAGAGAGATAAAATGGACATTTTAAACATAACCTTGAAGATGAGTACTATAACTGCTATTACAATAACTTGCATAACAGTACAATGCATCATAGTGTTATTTACAGTAATCCATTCCTAATAGTGTCCAGCTGGATACAGAGTGAGCATCAATAGAGACATCTCTATGAATATTTTAGTTATTTTAGTAACGTCTGAGTTTGTGTGTGTGGTATAAGATTGAGGATTCAGTTCAGTTTTTGTGTGCTGAACAGTCTGATGGCCTGCGGGATGAAGCTGTTACAGAGTCTGGCAGTGATGGCTTGGTTGCTCTAGTATCTTATGGCAGATGGTAGCATTGAGAAGAGTATGTGTGAGGGGTGTAACAGGTGGTATAAATGTCTGTGGTGGAGGGGAGAGAGACCAAATGATTTTCTCAGTTGCCTTCACTATTTGGTGTACGGTCTTCCAGCCAGAATGCTGGCTTGAGATTGAGTAGGCAATTTTAACTAGAGATTTAAAATACAATAGAGTTTTCAAATATTGTCTTTTTATAACCTTGAATGCTCTAAAAAACTTAAAATAAAACCCGTAGTATATAAGCTCTTAGATCTGAGATCTGCACAGAGAAACATACAGACATGATACTACAATACTCAATTTAATTTGTTTCCAACTGAATAAAATCCCAGTTTAAATGCCAAAGGAACACATACGTCTCAACCTGCATGCAGCCACTGACTAATCAGTGAAAGAGGGTGGGGCTGATGACATTACTTTGCTCACACAGTGCTCAAATTTTCAAAATGAAAGTCTTGAAAATGGACAATATTAATACATAAATACTAAATAATACTAAACTTATTTTTACAGTCACGTATTTTGAAGTACTTATTATTATAAATATCCTGTCAATCTAGTCATAACAAATAATTGAGCAAAATTATTGAATTTTTAGCTCACAATCACTCTGGATGATCAATTTCCAACAGGATTGTAATTTTGTTTTGTGTCCAAAACATTGACAAATTCATATAAATATCGAAATTCTGTTAATGACACATTTAAGTAGCCTAAGATCTCCTGAAACAATAATAACAATAACTGGCATGTATGACTGTCTCCTATAAACACATTTAACATTTTTTGGTGAAAAATGTACGTCAAACTACAAAAACACTTAGATACTGCAACAGCTGGCTTGACGTAGATACCACAACAGCTATCGTATAGAATAGAAATCTACATTTCCTGCATCATCACACCACTACTTGCTGACTTCATGTGTAACATACCACAGTTCTGTATCTCCATGACCTGAGATTGACATCTCGATCTAATGCTTAGCACTCTTCAGGGATGTTGCTGTGAAGACCTGCCAGTGAGACACAGGGGAGATTTAACGTCTGACTTGCTTGCATACATCTGCTTCATGGTCCCAGGCTGAAGATTCCCAAAGCTGGTGCAATCTGTAACATGACGTTGCCTAAGGAAATCTCTGTTTACCCAAAGAAGAGAGGATTTATCCAGTGCTGCTGCAAAAGTTGACTGCATTCCCAAGATAAGATGTTCAGATGCCAGGGGAAGATAAGGACCACTCTGAGAAATATTTCAAAACTAAAAGTCTCACTGAGATTTGAATCTTAAATCTTAAAAGCTCTTTCATCTGCGCTCAAAGTCTTACACACAGCATGCTTTTATCTTTGTTTTAATGAAATTTCTATAGTAACATCGTAAATCTTTGTTTTTATGGTGGATAATAGATAATACACCGCTAAAAATGAAATATTTACATATTTAAGTGCAAAATGTTTGCACTGATTAAGTTGTTCCCACTTCCAAGTAGTTGCTAGGCTGTTGCTATGTGGTGAATGGAATGAAAGGGTTTGATAAGTGGTTGCTGTGGTGTCCTAGGTGGTTACTAAGGTGTACCTAAGCGAAAACTCTTTTTGACGCCCTTTATTAGCAAATTTGTTTCTTTTCAGCCATTCGGAAAACAAGCTTTTTTGTATTAGATCATTGTCTTGCTGCAGAACCCAATTATGCTTCCACTTCAACTGACCATCTGAGCAATTTGTCCATGTCTTGAGGCATCAAAAGAAAGACACTCCCACCACCATGTTTAAAGGATGTATGGTAACCAACTGCACCCCTACTGTCCATTTATGGAAAGAGTCACCATGTTCGAAAACGGACAACTACACTAGTGGAAATCTTTATGAATGAGTTGTATTATGTTGGCTACATTCAAGCCTGGCTGTGTTAAATCAGCTGAATCTCATTAGCAGTGGATCAGTGCAATTTATTACTTGAATTACTTGATTACTTTTTCTCATGACTGATTTGCACATTGGATAATGTTGTTACTTAAATAGATTAAATATTAAATGTCTTTAAGACTGTTTTCATCAGTTGACGATTATGCAGTGTTATGTTGCCTGTATCAATGATGTTGTGTTGTCTAGTGTTGCTTTGCCTAAATCATGATTTTGATAAGTATATTACAGCTATAATTAAACTCTTCATTTGACAGATTAGCTGGTTAGATACGAACAGCAGCTTGCTAGGCTGCTTATGTAAGTAGGCCACTGACTTTAATTCCATTATGCTGCAGATAGTGTGTATACAGTAGGCCTTTATCACAAGCCGGAACACACAGGAAATGCCTCCTGTAATGACACAAATGACAAACACTAACTTCTTGGCCTGTAGGGTATCCTTTGATGTGAATGGTACTGGACAAGGGCACGTTTATTTATTTCTGTTTTTTTAGCAGCAGCCAGATCTGGTAGTCTTTTCACGGCTGCATGAAGTGAAGAAATTAAATCTTAGTTTCTTGATGTGCCGTATTCAAAACCTTTGCTTGTGGTGCTTGCAGTCAGCAAAGTACCACATATCTTCATCAGAGAGTGGTTTCAAACAGATTGTGGATGTGTTGGGAGTACAATTGAACGTTTAAAGAAGCCCAGAATGGATGAGTTTGCTGTCTCTTCATTGAACCGAAAATCCAGCAGAACCAAAACAGACCCCCCAAACTGTTAGTCTAGTATGCACCCAAAATTAACATATACCCCAAACCACTACCAAAAGCTTTTCCACAGCGAAAGCTTTGAAGTTGTGAAACACTGTGAAGTGGCTCTCCGAAAAGCTCCTCAGTCTAATGCACTTGCACTATAATCATAAGGATTAAAATAAGGATTTCTGGTTTGAACATCAGATCATCAGTCTGAGAGGCTCAAGTCTGAGAGTGCACCAGGGTCCATGCTCCCTCTGGGTGGGTAGATAGTGCTTTTTGCTCACATCACATCTAGTGTGATGCTGGCTGGCAGGCATCCGTTAACCATTGTATCAGAGCTGGGGCTTCATGCCCAGCGCATTCCTCCTGACCAACAATAATGCAATGGCTGCATCTGCATCTGGTTGTTTGAAGATGGTGGGCAGTGTCAGACGTACCACAGCAAGAATGTTCTTGTCTTTACTCTTCTAGTGTTGAAAGCACCATGTGTAATAAGGGGAAAGAAGATTTGGGGAGGGGGTGTGTTTAATTGGCATTTTTAAAATGGGGTGAAAAAGTGGAGTGACACCTCTGTGTCCGGGGGCATTGTGGGGGTCAATACCAGCAGCTGCTCCTGCAGCTCCCATGAGGGTTAGTAGTCAAGGGAGCACTGTGTTTGGTTTGATTACTCTGTTCAAAGCACATTGTTCCAGAAGTCCTGGTTTTTGTCTGGGTGTTCTCTGGAAATCTTTAGTCTTGACCTGTTTTAGATCTACGACGACGGTTTCCAACAAGATCTACCTGTAGGTCCATTGATGACATTTTAGGATTGTTGGGGATTTCTTCACAACTTGGGACATTCTTAAGGCCCTTCTTGGGATCTCACCATTGTGATAACACTCACTTTAACAATCAAGAGCAAACCAAACTAATGTCTGAACTTTAAATAAGACAACCTCCCCAATGTCCTCTCTAATGATGGTTTAATCATTTTCAGATGATGTGCTGCAACTGATTCTAATTTTAGGCATTCTAAGTAGTAATAAATGTGAATATTCACAATACTCACATCTAATAATCAGTACATTTGACCTAATCCAATATATGCAATCGAATTACTTTAGAAGAAAAAGGATCTCTATGCCATGCTATGTCCAGTCCAGTGAAGTGGCGTGGTTTCTTTCTGCAATATGGTATTTCACTAACAAATTATTCATGACAGTATTAAAATGCCATCTTCTCAACCTCTCGTTTCTCTAAGCCACCGAAAAAGCCTGTTGTGTTAGCAGCACAATGCCTGACTCACTCTCTGCCCTTCACTGCCATGGAAACATCTGAGACTGTTTGCACTGCGAGGGTTCTGTGATTGCAAATGTGTCTGTGTCCCACGCAGAGACTGGAGGGGGCAGTGAGGGTCAGGGGAGTCCTCATGCCATCAAGACTCAATTCAAAAATGCAGAGCAACAAAGTCCAAAGCACAATTCTATTCATGGCTGTTGAAAAAAGACACACACTTTCAGAATTGTTATACGTGCGCAGACATGGGCTGTTGTAGTACCGTTTTTAATTTGTGTGCGAATGCATTTTTCAGGTACATCACTTGATAGCATTAGTAGAACTTAAAAGCATTAATAGAAGCTATGTACGTTAAAACTATATTCTTGTAACAAAATGTTTATAATAAACTTGCTTTTGCACTAATATGTGAATCCGGAGCAAAACGTCCAGAAAAGCCTGCAGCCGCTTTAAATGGAAACGAAGCAGCTCAGAGAAACAAGATCTCTGGCGGAACAGCTCTGAATGAAATAAAGTGAAATAAATTGAACGGAATGTCCTGATCAGTAGATTCTATACATGTGAAGGAAGCCAATGGTACAGAAATTTCAGTTTGTGACTGGGTTTTTCTATCATGGTTCCTCCCTCACCAGTCTCCTACTATGTGTTCTCCTTAGTCCTGCCTACCTATAAATCTATCCATCTTTAGCCCTGTTTGGAATGGACTAGTTTTCCTCGAGCTAGTAGGATAATGTAGTTATCAGTTGACAGAATGTGCCATGTCAGTCATTTTCATTTTCATGGACTGCATGCTCTCACATCATTAAAGATTCCAATGCCTTAAAATGAGCCTTAAAAACATCCACAGGTTATATTAATCCTGCGTGCATTGACGTGTGCACACGTGCTTTTTTTAAGTACCAAGGTGTTTGAGGAGAGTCAAGATTTGTCAACCATGGCAGATACTTAAGGTTATTTAAGTCTGTGGCAAATGTTCATACCTATGTATGAAGGACTGCACATGAGGGAATATTAGGGCTGGTTCATACCTAGTGTGGATGTGGACGCAGCACAGCATGTCCTGTTATTAAATTATACTATTTTATACTAGTTTATGTACAGTTTGTCTGCCCCAATATGATTTTATGATCTCGTCTTAAGTACAGGCCTCATGTTTCTAACCTTTTTGAAAATGCCTAGACATGCAGTCTCCCTTTACAAACATTAGTGAAAGTATAGAAGGTTTTAACCAATAAGGATGTGGAAAGTTACTTATAGCACTTTGTCCCTCACTTTATCTGATGAAATGATATATGCTGAACATTCTGCATGCAGTACAGGACAGTTTGTGAGTGTGTGAACCTCGTTTACAAAATGACGGTGCGCTTGGTCAGTCCTTGAGAAAAAGCCAGATAGATTTAGAAGTGTAGTTTTTTGGTTTGTTTGTTTTTATTGGTGGATTCAAACCCGTTTACCAATTCAAAACCTTTATAGAATGTCAAATATTTAACCAGTTTTGATTTAATATCTAGAACCAAACGTTGAAATACAAGTTATGAAATTGTGGTTGTGTCAAATATGTTACATTGGATTTTTTTTTCAGATGGTGAAAATTTTCCCTCCTACATATTCCATGATCAGTGGTATTCCTGAAAAATGGAAGCATTACAACCACAGAAACAAAAAGTTACAAAATGGGGTCACAGAGTACCAACATTCATAGTGAATAAAAGTCTCTTCTGACTCAGTATCTGTACAGTTCCATTGCTGCAAAACTGCAAAGGGCGACCAACTCCACATTAATGCTATGGATTCAGAATGTGTCATAAAAACTGAAAAAGTAATATGTAGGTGTCCCAAAACTTTTGTCCATACAGAATATGTCACATTTTGTTTCAGGCAGGGGAATAATAATCAGAACAGGCACCTTGGAACGCATAACTTCATTGTCAAAGCGATTATTTACAGCACTTTGATTTGATAACTATCAATGTCTTTCCCACTGATCTGATTGTCATTCCGCCACTCTCCCTCTGAAGTTTAAATGGATAATCGTGAATAGGAATCGCAGTGGAAAATAAAAAGGATTAGTTTCAATGACATTATGCTAATCAGGAACAGACCATTCTTTCATGGAAAAGGACCAATGAAGGGGAATAATAAGCTGCATTGTCCTGATATTTTAGCGTCTCTAATTCCGTGGAACCTGGCTGCTGGGATTTGTGTTCCAGGTTCAGCAAAACACAATAGGTGCAATCCTTTGTATAGACACACGTCTGGAATTAAAACAGTTTCACACACGAAATGCTTAATTGCATCTATGAACTTCAATGGCACCAAATTCAAAAGACCTTTTTGTTCAAGAATTCTCCCTCCATCACACCTCCTGCAGAGAAGACAAGACACCTGCAGAGAAGAAGAAACCACACTACAGCTTACATGTCTGGAGTGCCTCCTTCTATGAACGTTAGCTCTCAGAAATTATTGACACAGTCATTTTTGTAATTTTTTTTAAATTAACAGCACCAAAAATCTATAGTTACAGCCAGTACTTAATTGTTCAGGTGGACTGGGAGAAAAGAGTATTACAATTTCTGGATATCTGTTTTGGATATCTACAGCTCATCATTTGAACACCTCTGAGTCACTATATGGGCAAAAGTTATCAGACACTTGCTCATTCGTTCTTCCAAAATCAAGAGTATTAAAAAGACTTTTAACAATCGACTCCTACTTTTACTGGAGTAACTGCAGACATTGACAAGCATTAGCAAGGTGAAGATGTTGGATGATCGCCACACCACCTGATCCCCAACCTCCCAATTTATGCCAAAAGTACTGAGAAGACAGTTTCACTGTTCCACATCTCAATGGTGTCAATAACTTGTTGTTAGGCATGGTGCCATGTTCACCTCATGTTCATGTTCATCTCCTCCAGAGTCCTGTTCAATTGCCAATACTTCTCTACCAGAACTAGACAAGCTGTGTGTGCATTTGCACAACTATATCAGCAATGGGTGCAACTTGAATGGATTAATTAGAATGGGTGTCCACAAACATTTGGACATGCAGTGTTAACTCCTTCTAAGCATCATAAACACCTTGTTGATGAGAGAGGTCAACAGAGAATAGTCAGACTAGTTGACAGAAAGGCTACAGGAAGTCAGGTGGGTGAGCTACAGTGGGGAAAATAAGTATTTAGTCAGTCACCAATTGTGCAAGTTCTCCCACTTAAAAAGATGAGAGAGGCCTGTAATTGACATCATAGGTAGACCAACTATGAGAGACAAAATGTGAAAAAAAAATTGAGAAAATCATTTTGTCTGACTTTTAAATAATTTATTTGCAAATAATGGTGGAAAATAAGTATTTGGTCAATAACAAAAGTTCATCTCAATACTTTGTTGTATATCCTCTGTTGGCAATGACAGAGGTCAAACGTTTTCTGTAAGTCTTCACAAGGTTGGCACACACTGTTGCTGGTATGTTGGCCCATTCCTCCATGCAGATCTCCTCTAGAGCAGTGATGTTTTGGGGCTGTCGGCGGGCAACACGGACTTTTAACTCCCTCCAAAGGTTTTCGATGGGGTTGAGATCGGGAGACTGGCTAGGCCACTCCAGGACTTTGAAATGTTTCTTACGAAGCCAGTCCTTTGTTGCCCTGGCAGTGTGCTTGGGATCATTGTCATGCTGAAAGACCCAGCCACGTTTCATCTTCATTGCCCTTGCTGATGGAAGGAGGTTTGCACCCAAAATCTCACAATACATGGCCCCATTCATTCTTTCAGGTACACAGACCAGTCGTCCTGGTCCCTTTGCAGAGAAACAGCCCCAAAGCATGATGTTGCCACCCCCATGCTTCACAGTTGGTATGGTGTTCTTTGGATGCAACTCCGCATTCACTGTCCTCCAAACACGACGAGTTGTGTTTTTACCAAATAGTTCTACTTTGGTTTCATCTGACCATATGACATTCTCCCAATACTCTTCCGGAACATCCAAATGCTCTCTAGCAAACTTCAGACGTGCCTGGATATGGACTGGCTTAAGCAGGGGGACACGTCTGGCACTGCAAGATCTGAGTCCCTGGCGTCGTAGTGTGTTGCTGATGGTAGCCTTTGTAACGTTGGTCCCAGCTTTCTGCAGGTCATTCACTAGATCCCCCCTTGTGGTTCTGGGATTTTTCCTCACCGTTCTTGGGATCATTTTGACCCCACGGGCTGAGATCTTGCGTGGAGCCCCAGATCGAGGGAGATTAGTAGTGGTCTTGTACGTCTTCCATTTTCTAATTATTGCTCCCACAGTAGATTTCTTCACACCAAGCTGCTTGCCTATTGCAGATTCAGTCTTCCCAGCCTGGTGCAGGTCTACAATTCGGTTTCTGGTGTCCTCCGACAGCTCTTTCGTCTTCACCATAGTGGAGTTTGGAGTGTGACTGTTTGAGGTTGTGGGCAGGTGTCTTTTATACTGTTAACGACTTCCATTAATACAGGTAATGAGTGGGGGAAAGAGGAGCCTCTTAAAAAAGAAGTTACAGGTCTGTGACAGCCAGAAATCTTGCTTGTTTGTAGGTGACCAAATACTTATTTTCCACCCTTATTTGCAAATAAATTCTTTAAAAGTCAGACAAAATTATTTTCTCAATTTTTTTTTCACATTTTGTCTCTCATAGTTGAGGTCTACCTATGATGTCAATTACAGGCCTCTCTCATCTTTTTAAGTGGGAGAACTTGCACAATTGGTGACTGACTAAATACTTATTTTCCCCACTGTATAACAGTTGATGACCATGTTGAGTTCCACTTCTGTCAACCAAGAGCAGAGGTTGAGGTTGAAATATAGAGGTTCACCAAAACTGTATGGCTGAAGACAGGATAAACATGGCCTGGAGAAACATTTACCACATTTTGCTGGTTAATTCCACCATGATAATGCAGCATATTAAAAAGCAAAAGTCATCTTAAACTGGATTCATGAACAGGACAATGAGTTCACTGTTTTTCAGAGGCCTAACAACTGGATCTGAATCAAACAGAACATCCCTGGCATGTGGTAGAACAGGAGTTTCACAGCATGACAGTGCTCCTGAAACATCTACAAGAATTCCATGATGAAATAATGTCTTCATGAACCAGAACCTCAAAGAAATGCCTTTAAACGCCTTGCAGAATCCATCCAATGAAGAATTGAGACTTGTTTGTGAGCAAGAGGAGGTTCTTCCAAATAATCAATAGGACAGTAAAAAGCTGTAAAAACAATTAGGTCAGTTTTGTTCAGTCCAGAATAGTGAACAAAGCTATAGAATAGAGAAGCTGAAGAACATCAAGAATGAAGAAAAATGCATCACATTTCAAAAGTGCACATTAAATCTCAAGACCAAAAACCAGGAAAAAATAATGGACATAGGTCATGACCAAGTAAGCTCCTCTAGAACCTCACACCAAACCACTCTGAAGGACTTTTAATTTCATTAAATAAGTCATTTAATGATGCATATGTTTTGTAAAAAAAAAAATGGTGAGGCTACCCTATACATCACTGACATGGGTGCAGAAATAGTTCCAAAGAGTCTCACCCAGTGGTCTGACCTGTAACACATGCCAGGTTGATGTTTGGCCACTGTGCAAACAGGTCATGAGAAAAATCAACATGCAGGACAGCTACTGAAGGTGATTTCATAAAGCATCAGATGTGATCTCACGTATTAGCTTGACAAACTCGTGCCATTTGTAATATCTGGTTTTGAACTAGGCTTTTTTCTTCTTTCTCAAGCATCACTTCCACCATGAATGGCATCCCACAATGATATAAACAATAAAATAAGGATACAAAACTGCCTTACATATTTAAATATTTGAAAGAATTTGGATTTTAGCATATTTTGATTGCTCCATGAGCCCCCCCGCTGAAATCGTGTCCCCCATCCTGAATATTTATTAGATAGCCAGGTGTGCACAGCTGCCAGGGGAATGCTTGCTGGGCCATTAAACCAAACATGATCACTTATTGGGTTATTTTGGAATTACATGCTTTTATGAGGGCATAACCCCTACTGACAAAAACACATAGAGAAAAGAGAAAAAGAGAGCAGTCTCATAGTTTTTTCAGTTTCTCCACCTCCTGTCAACACAACACAGTCTTTAACTCTTACAACGTATTCTAAGGTTCATAACTCAGGATCAGAGTAACGTATAGATATGATACACATAATAAACTACAAAACCTATGGTCGCATAATGTGGGATGAATTATCAGTGAGAAATCCATCCTGTAAAACAGCTAAAATTCACTAATTTCCAAACTAATTTAATCCCAGTTCAAATGCTAAAGGAAGTTCTAGTGCATGTTTACTGCTCTATTCACATGTTGCAATTTCCCTCTAGGACTACTAAAGTAATTCTGTGTTCATGCTCAACCTGCATGCAGACTCTGACTGATCAGCAAGAGAGAGAGGTATTGTTGGCTCTCTTTTTTACTTACACAATGTTAAAATTTCAGAATAGAAGTCCTGAGAAGGGATAATACCAATATAAATATCTTTGTCAATCTAATAATTACAAATAACGCATTAAATATATTGCATTTTCAGCTCAGAAACACTCTGGATTGCCAATTTCCAGCAGGATTTCTGAAAATTAAAGTATTTTTATTAGTATTTTATTAGCAAATAAAAACAAAAACGTGTAGGCACTAGTAATTTAGTAATACGTTTTATATTATAATTATTTTAATTCATACAAATATGTAAATCCTGTTAATCTCAAATGAAGACAAATCTGAGTAGTCTACGATCTCTTGTAAATATCTTTCTATTGCAATAAATCTACTCGGCATTGTGGCTTCTTCACTTGCGAATGCTTGTGAGTCATGTACATGTAACATCTTGTAGTATAGACTCATTTCTATGCAACATCATCACACTATTCATAACACACTAACATCTATTACACATCTAGAACCTCACCACATCATTCATGTCCTGGGCTTTCCAAATGGAGAAATACATGTTCCACATTGAAAAAATGGATATATTATAGCACTCTTATCCAATGCTGTCACAGCCTTAACATGCACAAGGTTGTTGCTGACACACAAAATGTACTTATCAGTACACTGATAGCACACAGGAAGTCCTGCACTTACATTTGAAAACATCTACAAAATCATAATTTCTCTACACAGGAGTGTGTTCCAGTGTGTTTTTTCTTGGTACAAATCAGTTTTGAGTTTCAGTGTGAAATGTAGTCGTAGTGACTTATGTACAGGGAAAATATTTATTAATTAATTAAAAAATATGCTTCGGCTTCGCACTGTGTTTCTGTCACTTCTGTCTGTTACACTTGCTTCTTGAGAGGGTTAACATTTATGAAGCCTTCGGGCCCCTTTGCTGGGCTGACAACAGAAAAAATAGCATTAATTGTACAACACAAGTGTCAAACAGTAAAAGATCTTGCATCCAGGGTCACCAAATTTCCTCTCTTCCTCTGACATGCCTTCTTTTTAGGATATGAAAAATATGTCAGGCTGGTATTTCAAAACTGTGTAAATTGCCTGGGATTTTGTGTTGATTTATGTCCTGCATTCTCACCACTGTGTTTGGTCTGTGTGTACCTGCATCTTCATGCAACCACTGTTCAAACTCTCTACTCTTAGCCTATAATGCCTAAGCATAAATGTAAATACAAATTTAATTCTAGAAAGAAAAATCTGTAGTTTTGTCTCTGTGGAACCAAATCAACCAAATATCTTTTCTGTTTCCATCCTAATTTGGAAGTGCCAATTACCCAAATCTTCCCCCATCATATACAATACTCGAAACAGTAGGACAGTGAAGACAAGCACATGCCTCCTCCAATACATGTGAAGTCAGCGACTGCCTCTTTTCACGTTGCCCCAATTGCATCATTGCTGGGCATCCAATAAGCAAGAAGGACAGCATCAGGTCCCAGCTTCAATACAATGGCTAACAGACAATCATCATTGCAACCCTAAACCTAAACCTAACCCTAACCCTAACCCTAACCTTAACCCAGTGTCCTCTTTAATGAAAAATAATATATGATCAACTAAATATATCCAATTCAGAACATGAAAGCTATGAAACCTGCTAACATTATATAGTTAATAACTGTAATGAAGAATGTAATTAATTTTGGGTAATTTAAATATTAAATCCTCACACTCGGTGATCACACACACACACTAGGGGTTAGTGAACACACATGCCCGGAGTGGTGGGCAGCCCTATCCATAGCACCCGGGGAGGTGCTCATGGGCACTTCAGCCATGTCCTGCCAGTTTAGGGATTCAAACTGGCAACCTTCTAGTCATAAGGCTGGTTCCCAAACCAGCAGGTCACAGCTGCCCCATTTAATCTTGTTCATCACACAGAACTTCTGAAATGCAAACAAGCCAGATCCAGGACTTCTACATCTACATCTACATGTCAAGCACTGGCTTTTCTTAGCATGCTCTGACCTTGCATGACAGTTACAGCAGCCCATGAAGGCACATTTTAACATCATGTCACGGAGCAACATTAACCTCTCATTCCCCCAACAGTTAGAGAACAGGAAGTGCCTTTGTGGTCACATACAACGACTGAGCTGATATCTGTGCACTGACAGTAATGCTGCATGGCCTTTAAAGCAGAAGTGTCACTGACAACTTGTTTGCAAGTTCCATTTATCTCATCGTCCATTTGATCAACTCCAGTGACCGTATAGTTCTATAATTATAGACGGTAGTCCATCTGCACGTTTTAGTATGCTGTAGTTTCTCTGCATACTTTGTTAGCCTCCTTTCACCCTGTTCTTCAATGGTCAGGACCCCATTGGATCGCCACAGAGCAAGTACTATGTGGGTGGTGGATCATTCTTAGCACTGCAGTGACACTGGCATGGTGGTGGTGCAAAGAAGTAAAGAGGTGGTCATAATGTTATGGATGATCAGTGTATAGCCCTAGCTTTTTGTGCTACATAGAGCTATTTACAATGCAAGAACCCTGCAACATGTGTGTTGGCCTACATGTTTGTAGTGTGCATGCAGATGAATCCAGGCTGGGAGAAGGGGAATTTATTGTTCTTAGAAAGGTTGAGGAAATTCATTCAAAGGTTCAAAGGCACAAACACTTTTCAAACGCTTCATCTCCTGGATTTGTGTGTGATCTCACCAAGAGCCAGAAGCAAGATCTTCCAAAACCCAGAAGAACCACCCACTGGAAAAAAAAAGAGGCAAACATAATCATAAGATGTATAATTAGTATTCTTCTTCTCCCCTCAATTTGTTTACTGTTTATTCCCATCTGTAATTTTCCCTGTTGCACGATGGCCCAGATTGGGAAGCTTTTGTCAACAAAGCACTGAACTCTTGCTGGCATTTGATCTTATGCTCTAGATGTGCAGGCAGTTAGAACTCCTAGATTTACCAGAACTTTCAAACATAATTTTAAGTAAATTAAAAACTATAAAAGGCCAAGTCATTACTGTGGAAAGGCCAAAAATTGACACTTCATGCTCCAAAACCCTCCAATGTTAAATCAATACTGCAAAGAAGAGTGGACCAAAATTGGTCCACAAAGACTCATCGCAAGTTATTGCAAAGGTCTGATGCAGCTGTTACTGCCAAGCTGGTCCTGAGCTGGATTTCAGCAGGGTTGTTGCACCAGAGGTGGGTTCCAATCCAAAAAACTGGAAAAATATGCTTAAATATCTGCATCCACATAAATCTAATTAATGAAAAATGAAAACAGGCTGTGAGACAAGACAAATGTATTTATTATCAGCAAAGCTGATAACAGCAGTGTCTTTAGGGTGAGTCTCAAGAATATGAATGACGTGGATATGGAACACAGTTGCCTATATAGTTGTGCAAACTTGTTAACTGTAAATAGTATTGGAACTCATTTTGGTGCTATAGAACCAACTATAGAACCTGCAAAAAGTCTTCCACCAGTCCAAAGAGTTGTAAGTTGTACCCTTCGAGTGTAATATAAGAACATTACAAACTAGAAACTATTTTAACAATGTTTTAACCTGTGTCATTTCGTGTCTTGTTTGTCTGAACAGAAAGTAAAAGAGCAAAAAAATAAACAAGACAAATAGGAAGTTCTACACCCTTCCTCTTGTACTCAAGGGACATGCAAAGACAATGTTGAAGGTTCTGGGAAGTGTCTGCAAGGGTGATTCAGAATACTTTATATGGGGGTTTGTGAGAACAGGTGATGTGGAGTCCTGCTAAAAAAGAATATAGCTAACAAGCAGATTTACTTTCACAGGAACCGAGGAATAATAAACAATAACTTTAAAATGTCAAGACAGTGGTGGTGACTGACAAGCTGGCATCAGTCATGAGCACATTAGCCATGGTGATCCAGCTGATATGGGGATATTATGCATGGTTTTGTGAGACATAGCTTATGAATTTTAAGCACAACCCCAGCCCACCCCCACCTAAAGAAATAACAGTGTGTTCCTATAAACAGTGTTATCAGGGGAGGTGTGGCTTCCAGGATTTCCTCAGCCTGATACGACTCCCACTGCAACACATCAAGCTCTGCCGAGCTTTTCTGGCAATAACACCAAATCGCTGGCATTCCCTAGCATGAACTCTGCTCAGACTCAGAAAATCAGAAAAACAGACAAATACACAATAAAAATGAGTTTACCAAAAAGGAAAAGACATCACCAACCCCTCTTTGTAGGGAATGTTTAGTAAATTATACACCTTTGGTCTTCAATCCTGCTTCTGGAGAGCTTCCTTCCTCCAGACTTTAAATACAGCCTTGATTATCCACCTAATCCAGCTATTTACTGCCTTCAGAAGTCCTTGGTTAGCAGAATGAGGTGTGTTCGATTTGATTTGGAGTTGAAACTTCCAGGAAGAGAGCTGGAGTCCAGTATACATCATTAGTAACTTCAACTTCATGTTCATGCATCGCCTGGAGGAGTGAATTACTCTCAGATTCCCTTAGTTTCTGTTTATAAATAAGGATAATCTAGGGTCACAGTAGATACGGGAATTGAGATTGTGGTCCTACTGCTCTGTGGAATGCATGCATGCATCCCATTTCAGCAAAACACTGGTTCTTTTTCACCTTCCATTGTTTGATTTGATTTGAGATGATAGCCAGCCTCCATAAACTAAGTGGACCATGATTCAGTAGATCTGGGTCAAGACCACCTCTTTAGGTCTTTTGGTCGTGGTCTGTGGTCTGCAGCACCTTTCACACATGCAAATGCAAAAACTCTCTGGTGAGAATGTGTCATGGCAAAGAACACATGAGAGACTAATTTTAACACAAACGGTCTCCTTTCAGAGCAGATGAATCATAAGTTTACATTCAGTCAGTCCGAATTTAAAGAACTCAGTCAAATGTCTTTAGAGTTAATGTTCTTATTCTTATTAGTATATTAACTGTATCAACAATAGTACCTTTTTAATTAATTCTTTTAATGTAGATTATTTGTATATATTTGCAATGTATTTGTAACGTATTTGAATGTAGATTATTTGTATATATTTATAATGTATTTGTAATGTATTTTAATGTAGATTATTTGTATATATTTATAATGTATTTGTAACGTATTTGAATGTAGATTATTTGTATATATTTATAATGTATTTGTAACATATTTGAATATAGATTAATTGTATATATTTATAATTTATTTGTAACGTATTTGAATGTAGATTATTTGTATATATTTATAATGTATTTGTAACGTATTTGAATGTAGATTATTTGTATATATTTATAATGTATTTGTAACGTATTTGAATGTAGATTATTTGTATATATTTATAATGTATTTGTAACGTATTTGAATGTAGATTATTTGTATATATTTATAATGTATTTGTAACGTATTTGAATGTAGATTATTTGTATATATTTATAATGTATTTGTAACGTATTTGAATGTAGATTATTTGTATATATTTATAATGTATTTGTAACGTATTTGAATGTAGATTATTTGTATATATTTATAATGTATTTGTAACGTATTTGAATATAGATTATTTGTATATATTTATAATGTATTTGTAACATATTTGAATGTAGATTATTTGTATATATTTATAATGTATTTGTAATGTATTTTAATGTAGATTATTTGTATATATTTATAATGCATTTGTAACGTATTTGAATGTAGATTTATGTATATATATTTTACCAATTTATGATGAAAACTTGTCACAATATAGAGAGAAATTATGTCCAACAAATGGAGCTAGAAGCCCTAAATGGGGAGAAAGGTCTCAAGTCTTATTTTGAGGTGCAGCAATATGGAAATATGGAAATCAAAGATTTGCATATAGTACATGTAATGCCACTGTACTGTACTGCACTCACAGGTACATTACATTGTGTCACGGGTGACAAAATCCACAGCAGTGGAAGCTTGGACCTGTTCGGCAAGAAAAAAGACACATCACTGCCTTTGAAGCTTTTCAGGTCACACAGCTCTCCACACCTTTCTGGTACTAAGCCAGCATTTGTCCTGGTTTAGGACTGACTCTGTCATGCTCTCCTTTGGCTTGACAGCTCTGTTCAGACCTAATTCTGAGTTTCTTTAATTTGACAGTGAATGATCAGATGATTTTGGCCGATATCTCGATGATCACACCAGCTCTTGCATTGCTGTTCTCCTTATATCAGAGACATTAATCCTGCTTCAAAAGTTGCAAGAGAATGAAATAATAAACTCAATATTAAACAGCTTAAAATAATATTATTTCTTTTTAATATTATTCATAATAATATTTGCATAATTTCTAAACATACTTAGAAAAGTTCCAAGTTAATTTTTATTTATTAAACAAACTCTGAAGTCTAACAATCAATTCTTTTCTTCTCAATTATTTTAGATGATCAGATTATTATCAAAAGCCTTTAAAAGGTAGCCTGGTCAAAACAGAGCATGAAAGGGCAGCCCTTGAAGTTATGATGGTTGGGGAAGGCTGGCCGATTCACGGCCTTTACAGCAGCACTAGGTGTAATTAGACCCCCAGAGGGAGAGATAACGGCTAAAATAAAGACACAGTTTATTCCACACCATTCGACTCCAAAACGATCCCCAGTTGCCTCTGGCCCAAGCTTTTGCCTGTAACAATGGAGGATGAGAAGAAATCAAGGAAATACACGAACAAGCCCCCACAAAGGGCCTCCTTAACCTTTACAAAAACATTGGCAGTGTTCCATCCACTAGGTCAGGGGCATTCTTTCAAATGAGCTCAATCAAAAGCCTGGTGTCTCACCAACATCAATAATATCTCACCTACCCCACACCGGGTTTCATCTGAGGATGTACCTCACCTGCACATGGTGTGTGTGGAACCTGATTGTACACTTTACATATACAGCCTTTTTTTCCACCAACTCGAAATTACAATGTGAAGACAAAACACACGGGGACAGATAGGAAGGAACCTGCCCTGACCACAACCCAAAACATAAAACCAACCCTCATCTGGTCCAAACCTAATCCTGGTTTTAATTCTAATCCTAATCCTAAATGTTAAGAATAACTTTCATGGTAACAATTTGAACATCTACAGATATATAGATCAAGTCACACGCAAATAAAGTAAATCCTTTAAAACTATGTGGTTTTAAAACTAGGTGCACAGTCATGCACACAGGCTGTAAGATTTATAGAAAACCATTGGCAATAATAAGGTTACCAAGCTAGATGAGCATATAGAGGCGTATAAAGCCGCCCTATCTCCGGCCTGTGGAGTAGTGGAAATAAAAGTAGTGAGGTTTGAGATGAAAATCCTAACTTTGGGCCATGGAGCAGTGGAATTAGAACTAGCTGTTTTTCAATGGGGTTATAAAACATCCCAGCACTGGGCTGTGGAGTAGTGGAACCTCAAGAGGTGGCTAGAGATGTAAACACCTAACTTTGGCCCCTGTTCCACGGACTTAGAACCAGTGGGGTAAGAGGGGCATATAGCCCCTAGCAGTGGAGCTCCATACTCATTCTCACTCCATCCAAAACCTCTGGGATGTGTTGGAGTGTTGTTTGTGATCCAGAACTAATCATCCAACATCAGCTGACTTCACTAATTCTCTTGAGGCTGACTGACCACAGAAAAGACAGACAGTATCCCAATTAAAAACCCTTGGTTTTATTTATCAGAGTAGAATGAATGATGTTGTGGTGCAGCATTTAAGGTGGAATTTCAGGTTAAAACTGCAAAATAAGTGCAGTTTCATGTAGTTTAAAATGATAACACATCTAAAAGTCCTATATGCAGGTCATATCAGAATGATCTAATATGATGGTGTGAATGAGTTCTCTTTAATATTGGTAGGGACGATTCTTTTCTCCCTGAATCATGATATGGACATGTCACTACCATCCATATGCAAATCTACACCCTTGCCTGATTCCTCCAGTATTTGGCAGGACAATGAGTGCATTTAAATGCACTCAATAATCCAAAAAATCTGATTTTGTCAGTATTCCAATCAACACATTCACATGTACTTCACTAATCAGATAATGGGAAAAATCAGATTTGGGTTTACACGAACCAGGCAATTTTTGTAATGACCAATGAGTTTACAGAATAAGACATAACACAAACATCATGTAAAACCCAAATTTCACTACAAATATGACATAAAATGACCATTAACTAGAAGTTAAGGAATATTTAAATCCCTCAATTTGTCGATCATGTTGGTTTCAGCATCGCTGAAAGTGTTTTGGCCCTGTCTTGCAGCAGCTGTTAAACATTGCTTACTTATTTTCAGTACCACAGACTGTTCACACACGCACACACTGAGAAATCTCAGAGAACTCCAGCTAAAGAGTATACATAACCTGAGAAATCCGATTTCTGAGCTACAATCCAGCTCTCATTATTGGATTTTTAAATTGGATGTCTAGACCTGACTCTGAATGAAGAAATCTGATTAATGAGTGCTTTAAACACACTCGGTAACAGAAGGTTACCGTCAGAAGGTTTCAGTCATGGTGCAGTTACCAGTCTCCACCTCCACATGTCTTTAAATCTACACGCTGTGCCTTAAGGTCCTTCACAAGGATTTTTATGCACGGACAAATGCACAAGTTTTGAAAACAAACACGTGTATTAATGTCGTTTTTCACACAGTCCAAAGGACTGTGACTCGAGATTTTTCAATCAGAGCCTTTTTGATTTTCTGTGGTGTCTGACTGACCGATCAGAGCTCCGTTACCAAGCAAATCAAGACAGCAGTAGAGCAGCTTAACACAAATGTTTATATGATCAGCAACACACAATAAAATTACGGAGGTGGGAAAACAAAGAGAGCAGAAGTGGACAGCGGTCCAGAAAATACATATGGTGTGAAAGGGCCTTTAATAATACCAAAGAGACTGTTCATGACAGCATCTGAAGCATGAAGGTCAAAAATGCTATCCATCAAATCCTGATCCATGGTTGGTGGGCTGAGCCACACAAATGGGTGAGTAATATATTGTAGTAACACAAGCACAATGTAGCAAATGGATTGTAGATAGAGGCAGTTCTAGGTTGTCCACAAAGAAACCCCTGTAGACCCTGCTGATTTGCTGTGGCTGCTCTTTTTTCATTCTCTTCTTCCTCATAAGCTGAGGATAGTATGGCAGTGGTAGCCTGCCAGAACATGAAGGGGATGGATGATAGGCATGCTCTGAATTAGGGTTCCCTGTGGACCCACTGTGGGTGATGTTGAGTTGTGGGGTGGTTGATGTAGCTCTGTCTGATGATGACGGCGTTTCACAGCATCTGTTGTGGACTGTTGCAGATCACTTGTTTCACATTAAAGAAGAGAACCTGGTGTTTGGGGTTAGCTTATTTATGGGGATTGTAGATTCGGACTGGATTAGTTTATCAGCGGCACATCTGTCTCCTCAGTGAGAAAAGTCTGGACAGTAATAAAATGACCACAGGACTAGCACGTTTCCAGCAGGACATATTTTCGATGATCTCTTTCTACGATGCTTGTGTCCAACATGGACATATGTGTATAGTAACCTAAACAAGGATGGTATTGTAAGTAATCCTTTACACCTGTAGTAGCCATTGTAATTATTATATATCATTATTATTGTATACACTTATTTTTATCATTATAAACCTTTATTTTGCTAAGAGGGGAGGGGAAATAAATTGAATACATGGCATCAGTGTGCTGGTGTAGAGATACTACAGGACCAGCCCTCTTATAGTCAGTCAGTCTATTATCTGTAGCATTTCCTAGTTTTTTCTAGCTACATTTACAAGATGTTAGACATACTTGCTCACTATATTGTGACACTATGTTATCATAAGTTAATAAAATAATCTGCTGAAAAACATGAAATACAGTTTCATATATAATTTACATTAAATGCATTTAATTAAAGTCAAAAACCTTTTTCTTACCAACTAAAACATTGGGCCAAATCTGGGCCACTTTTGGCATTTTTGACATTTTGGGCCAAATATTTATTGCTATGTATCTCAGTGGGTTGATAAGAATGACAACAGAACATTTCCTTCTCTGAGCTCTCTCTGAATTGCACATTTTAAAAGTGTGCTCGATGCATTCACACATTACAAATGACGAATTCCTCAAACTTAAGGACTGTTGTGTTAATTAGCCTACGAGATCACACTTCCAAAGAAAACCTTTCCTGCATCCTCAACTCAAATATCAGTGTCAGATGCTTTAAAAGGAACATCTGAACAAGCCTGATGCATTTTGAGAACATGTCCTGTGCATTGCTGAATTAAAAACAGAACTTTTTGAATGCACATACACAAAAGCATATTTGAAGAAGAAGAGTAGAAGAGCAGAACTTCATGGTAAGAGACACCTCTCCAACTGTTAAACTCAGAGGTGGATTGATCATGCCTCGGGATTGTTTTGCAGCCGGTGGTACGAGGACATTTTTCTGGAAGTAAAAAAAATGGATTCAATTAAATGCCAGTAAATTCTTGAAGCAAACATCATCCATTACTAAGCACTTTATGAGCTGGTGTATCTCAGAAACTTATAAGATTGTGAAAAAGTTCATTAGTGTTCATAATTTTATACAAAAAGTTAGAGATTTTATATTCATTGCATGTAAGGTGACAAATTTCATATCTTTTTTTCTGTTGATTTTGGATGGCTTACAGCTAATGAAAATCCAGAAATCCAGAATCTCACATTATTACAATTAAATTCAGGCGCACTAGTACTGTAGTTGCAGTATTACAGACGGAGCACATCTGTTATGATGTACAATTTGTCATCCACCCTTAATCTTATTTAATCATGGATTGGTTCCTGAGCACAGGATCACTGGTTGTGTAATGGGAGTGTGTGGTAATGATATCAAACACATGTCAGGATCACTGATACATTGAGAGTGGTCCAACTCTCAACAATATCCAGAAATCTTTTGGACAAAAGTTGACAAGAGCACATTTTACAACACAGTTACAATCCAGATAGTGGGTTTGGACACAAGAATAATGGCGTTGTTCTGATCCCAGAGGAATTTTGATTAGTTTTCAGTTCTGGCATGGGATAGAGCTTATCCTGAATGGACTTTATTCTTGTATTCAGAGAAACAGTGTGAGTCCCTCTAACACCTGGGGGATTTCAGTGGTGTTGTCCGTGCAGCCAAGTGCATGCCATGTTTTTTAGCCCAGTGAAATGTAGTCATCGCAAGGGAGGAGGGTTACAACATTTTTGGGCTTTCTAGTGCTGATTCATCTGGATCCAGCAGCAGCACATTGGTAGGGACCCTTCTTTTGACAGGGTTAGTTGACTGGAGTGGTAAAATCAGATTTATACTGTAATAGGTAGAGTAGTTTGCTCATGATACGGATGGATTGGACTGGGACTAAACGACCATTATGTGAACAGTTAGGCCCAACATCAATGCTGCTGAAGAGAGGAATTTCAGTTGTCTGGACGTTTTTATTATTTTTTCTCAAAATGTTCTCAATATGCTTGATAATACACTCCAGCACAATCAGATTACAAGTTAAATTAAATAAGCTTACAATGGAGCAATTCAATCTCTTATTCATTTCATTTGAACTGCTATGTGAGATAAATACAAATGAGATTACCTAATCAACCAATGTGTCTATAAATAAACCGTATGTCAGCAGGCTGTGATACCTACCAAATTTCTGGTCTGCATGACATCTTCTACAGTTCTGACGCTTCTACATGTGGTTGAAAAATTGGAAAACGGGAAAACATACTTTCAGTATTTATTCAGAATGGAATGGGGCCTTGCATGGTGGACCACCCGAAAAGAGTCAACAGAACATAATATTAACCTCTTAAACCCAAATCTTCCGTGTGTGAGTATACACGCCGATTTCTCACTCCTGAAGACATATTTCCTCCACATTGCTTACCAAATAATTTATAGTAGTCCTCAGATTAGGATGAATAATTGAATAATAAGCTTAGAGATGAAAGGGTTAATTAAATAACCTCCACGGCAGATGTTTCCTGTAGTGAATGGCACGCGGGGTTCACGCCTTGCTGAGTCTTTATTAAAACCCTTAGCTGTTCATTCACAATACACATACCCAGTTCACTGCACTCGCAAGCATCAAATGACTTCTTAAATCCATCCATCATTCATTTCTCTTGCTGAAACACCAGTCTTTTCCTTTTGTGTAAGACCCCAGCACTCCTCTAATCCCCCACTCCCTTCTGTCTGCTCCATACCAAGTGTTTCCCACCTGCCTAATCTGTGGCTAAGTCACTTAATTACCACAAGTCATGAACAACTCCTGGGGATATCTAAGAACGCATCTGAAAGTAGAACTCGGTTATGGAAAGTTTGATCATACTTATTATATTAGTCAGTATATTGCTGCTGTCCAACGAAAACCGTGTATCTCCATTTTTATTTTTCTTCATTTTTTGATCCCTATAACTGCTAATTACTCTTATTGTACATTCACTTCCATTCAAAGTTAAGAGCATTTTTGCCTTCTCCTGTAAAGCCACCATATTGATCATTCCATTTTGCTTCATAGACTTGAGAATAACTTAGGAATTAAAGGAACAGTCCTAAAGTGGTTTCATTCATACCTAACAGACCGCCTCCAGTGTGTAAACATAAACAATACTCACTCCTATCACACTACAGTTAAATATGGCGTCCCACAGGGGTCTGTCTTAGGTCCTTTACTGTTCTCCCTTTACCTACTACTGCTGGGTGATGTCATCCGAAAGCATAACATCGACTTTCACTGCTATGCGGATGACACCCAACTTTACATATCAGCAAAACCTAATGAGGATCATTCACTCAGCCGAATAACAAACTGTGTTAGTGAGATTAAAAACTGGATGACGCAAAATTTCCTTCTTTTAAACTCTGGAAAAACCGAGGTCTTAATATTAGGATCAAATAAAACCTATAACCCGATCAACCTAAACGGTTTTTCAATCATACCGAGCTCGAC
Source organism: Acestrorhynchus altus (assembly GCA_034509495.1). Classification (NCBI taxonomy): domain Eukaryota; kingdom Metazoa; phylum Chordata; class Actinopteri; order Characiformes; family Acestrorhynchidae; genus Acestrorhynchus; species Acestrorhynchus altus. The sequence goes on along the minus strand of CM067507.1, from coordinate 5,249,310 downwards.
TGTGAGAAACCTTGGCGTCATATTTGACTCCGACCTTACATTCGACAGCCAAATTAGTAACGTAGTAAAGACAGGATTCTTCCATCTACGCAATATTACTAAACTGCGTAAATCACTCTCACACAAGCACGCAGAGATACTGATTCATGCATTCATCACATCTAGACTAGACTATTGTAATGCCCTTCTAGCTGGTAGTTCAGGGAAATCACTACAGAGGCTACAATCAGTACAAAACGCTGCTGCGAGGGTTCTCACCGGAACTCGGAAATTTGACCACATTAGTCCGGTTCTTTCATCCCTCCATTGGCTTTCCATTAAATTTAGAATCGACTACAAAATACTGCTCCTAACATACAAGTCACTAAATGGCTTAGCTCCCCAGTACCTAAAAGAGCTCTTAATACCTTACTTCCCGTCACGCAGACTGCGTTCTCAGGACGCAGGCCTATTGACCGTCCCTAAAATCAAAAAGAACACTGTTGGGGGTCGAGCCTTCTCCTTTAAAGCCCCCCAGCTCTGGAACAGCCTTCCTCCTACTGTTCGGGACTCAGACACTCTCTCCGTCTTTAAATCACGCCTGAAAACATTTCTCTTTTCGCAGGCTTTTCATTAACACTTTTAAGGGGGCACTAATCTCTCTCCCTCTCTCCCCCCCATGTCCTGAGCTGCCCGAGACACCTGCAGATACCTGCCCACTCATCCACCTACATCCTACTATCAACTTCCAGACCTGGCTATCCCACCTGCATGGATCTCATTCTTCACTATTCAATCATGCATACCTGTAGCACTACTATCTCAGCCAATCTTTATTTATCCTCTCTCCATTTTTATTTTTTATTTTATTTATTTTCCCTTCATTATTTTTTTTTCTTTCTTTCCCATTTTTCCATTGTGCCTTTGTTATCTGCTCTCCGGTGTCGACCAGAGGAGGATGGGTTCCTCTCTTGAGCCTTGGTTCCTCTCAAGGTTTCTTCCTCCTAACTGAGGGAGTTTTTCCTTGCCACTGTTTGCCTGCTGGCTGCTCATTTGAGGCTTGGACCCGGATCCGTGTAAAGCTGCTTTGTGACAACGTTCTGTTGTATAAAGCGCTATATAAATAAAATTTGATTGATTGATTGATTGATATTGGAGTTTTTCATTGGACAGTGACGATATGTATGCTCTGGGCTCCCAAGTAGTGCAAATCAGCAGCCATCTGTGGCCAAGAGTTCAAAAGTGCACTACCAGCCCCTCTCCCTCTAGCTGGGTAGGATATAAGCAGATGTTAGTTTATGTAACAGACATGGCAATTAGTGGTCTCCTTCAAGTGTGTCGCGCCTCGATCATTAGTATATATAGTTTGAAATGTTTCATCTACACGGCAAAGTGTTCTTCATTTTTATAGATGATAGCAAGTCGTAATCTGCCTCCGACCACATCAGCACATCTGCACCACCCTAGTAAAAACCCGCATGAGGTTTATTAGATGTTTCGAACTGTATTCCGGAAAAAGACTTGGATGCCTATTGACTTCTTTCGTGGTTAACAAAATGAGATTCACAGCTCTGGTGCGAAATGTGGATGCCATACCTGTCTGCAGTGACCAGTTTTAACTGGGGCAAGTGGTGAAGTGGTAAATGGATTTTTCACTGAACCATTTCTTTAAATGATGTTGAAGAGTTCTGTGTAAATCAATGTTAGAGTTTGAAAACAAAACCTTCAATAAGGCATTAAACTATCATTATCAGATTGTAATTATGAAAAGAGTAATTCATAAAAGAAGCTCGACTGACCCTCCATCATATATATTTGAACAGTTTCACAGTGTTTGCTCATGATGAGGCACTGCTTCTGCCCAGTGGTCTCAAAACCTGATTTTGGAGACCTAACTTTCTGTAAACTTTGAATACAACCCTAATCCATCCCACACGATCCAAGTGATTGTCTTCTAAAGTAGCTGAATGGAGAGTCATAGTCTGCATCCCAGTTGTGTACTTACTACACTAATACCATAAAGTATTAATTAAATACTAATCTTAATAGTTCAGGTTTGGCAGGTTAGTGCACAAAAATATTGATGTGTTTTGTACTAATAGGATGTGGTGAAGCATTGCTATGCCAACATATATCATGTACATATACATGTATGTATCAATACTCCTGGCTGCACCACAGCTGAACTGGAATCTGGAACTGGAAATGGAGTATCTATGGTTTTCAAAAAATTTCCAGGCATGTGGCACTTTACCCACCCCATTTCACATTGTACTGTGGGAGAAAAGTGTCCGTTGTAACCGTTCTAGAAGATTCCAGAGGCAAACATACAAGAAGAAAAAACTTGGACCTTCATTAAGAAGAACAGTGGAATATGAACCTTCACAAATCCTGCTGTACATGGAAGGCAAGGCAGGCGACTGGTGGCAACTGGTGGCAACTGGTGGCAGTGGGGAGGAAGAAAGGTGTGTCAGTAGAGGTCTTTTAAAGACAGGTGAAAGCGCTTGATAGGTTAAGAGGTAAAGGTAATGTAGCATTCAAGTTGGTGACCTTGAAGAAAACACCAAGACATGAACTACTTGGTATGAAAAAATGTTCACACTATAGCTGATCAGCAGTCAGGCCTTGCACATCAAGTCTTAGCACATAAATATAGCCTTCGCAAGCTTCATTGTGCTGAAAGTGTACTGAGGCCATCAAAACCATCCAAAAAATATAGACAGTTGGCTGCTTCAGCTGAGCCGTTTTTCAAAAATAAAGCAAAAAATTAAAAAAAAAAAAAAAAAAAAAAAAAAAAAAAAAGACAAGAGAAAAGAGAAAAGTGGAGCAGCGGCTCTTCACAGTGAATGTGACCCAGAAGCTGTCAGTTTGCAGTGTAACAGGGCTGTGACAGAGCAAAAGCCTGACCTTATTCCTGATATTCGCTAAGGCTGAGGATCATTGAAGTGACACGCATTAGCCCTGTTCCCTCTGATTGGGCCAGCTATGATGGGACACTTTTCCAGTCACTGCCACAGAGTTCTGCAATAGTTAGAACACACACACACACACACACACACACACACACACACACATATATATATATATAACCACAAGTACAAGGCCAAATGAACCCTACTTCCTTACAATAACTGACCCAGTACACAGTACGTGTGTATGTGTGTGTGAGACAGATAGCAAGATATCCTGTCTAGAAAGCAAGATAGCCTGTCATGCCTGTAGGTTACTCTGATTAACTCTGAGTTAATAAGAAAACAGCCTGCAACTGCATGCAAAGTGTGGATCTTGGGTTCTAAGAGTAAAGTTACAAATGCTTCTGAAAACTCCTGCTCAGCTGGTTTCGGATGTTCTAAGCTGGTCTTTGATGGTGATGGTGGTTGCAAAGTTGGTTATGCAAATAAGCTTACTTGTTAACCAGTATGGTGTATGGTAATTTGATGTAGTTCATGATTGGTCATGCTGTCTTGCTATTCATGCTGGTCAACCATGACCTTGACCTTGACCTATTAGAGCTGGCCAGTCTGTTTTTTCAGCAGGGACATGATTTCTTAAACTTTATCTTAATAATCTACTAAAGTAGTTGCCGGTTCGATTTCCTGAACTGGCAGGACATGACTGAAATGCCCTTGAGCAAGGCACTGAACATATGGTTGCCCACAGCTCCAGGCACATTTGCTCACTGCCCCCTGGTGTGTGAATTCACTAGTGTGTATGTGTGTATCACTGTGTGTGGATGGGTTAAATGCGGAGGATTAATTTCCATGTGTGCACAGTGGGTTAACAAAGTATAATTACTGTATATATTGACACATGACCAGACTGATCTCTCTCTCTCTCTCTCTCTCTCTCTCTCTATATATATATATATATATATATATATATATATATATATATATATATATATATAGAGAGAGAGAGAGAGAGAGAGAGAGAGAGAAGAGAGAGAGAGAGAGATTTAATTCTGCCCATCAGATTCAAGATTTTTTTCTACAATTTTTCATTATTTGAAGCTCTATGAAGCTTGACCCAATTTGATCAGTCTGGTCATGTGTCAATTAATAACATTTTCCAAAAACAGAATTCAATTTTCCAGTTAATTATTATTCCGTGGATAATTCCATTATTTGGTAATGATGCTGACTGTGTATGCCAGTGTATGAGGTCCTAAGTGTATTTAAGTGTGACTCACATAAGTGTGGATTCACTTTGAGGGAAAGGTGATGTTGTCCACTTTTTAACCTTTAATTATTTTAGCTATGGTCAACAACCAACCAGTGAGGTCATTTAGATTTTCACTCTTTTCTATTGAATCTGCATCAGTAAATTGCAAACCATATGCCAAGTCCAACTTCAAAATAAAAGTCGATCCACTGAAACTCCAGTTTGCATTGTTTGGCATGTGTGTCTCATTTAGTAATCCTTGGGGTGTAAGGTTTATTAAAAGTTTCAGCAGCAGTGTTTTCATTATGTCTGCTTAGTGTGGCTTACACTGTGCAGAAGGTCACATACTGATTTCATGAGCTTTGCTGCAACAAGCTGAGGGAGCGACTGTGATTGCATGTGTGTGTGTGTATGTGTGTGTGAGAGAGAGAGAGAGAGAGAGAGAGAGAGAGAGAGAGAGAGAGAGAGAGAGAGAGAGAGATTTATTGCATTCCATTTCCCTCCCTGCTTGAGTCCTGCAACTATTAACTAGCAGGACATTTCTTGCTCAGGTCAAACCATCCACACAACAAAATACTTGAAGAGCAATGGACTTTTCCATAATATACAACCCGGCCAAGCTAGACAATCAGCACCACCAGCATGACCATGCTGTTCGACAAGCATGGCCAGTTTGACTCAGCTGGTCAACCAGCATGAGCAGCATCACTGAGCTGGTCTAAGAGCAAGACCAAGCTGGTCAACTAGATAGAGCATGCTGGTTAACCAACATGACCAGCATGATCAAACATGACCAAGCATGAATAAAATTACATTTTCAGATTTTCATCCATCTTGACCATCAAAAAGCCAGCTGCCAGCAAAGCTGGCCTTGGGCTGGATTTTTCAGCTCAAGGTTCAATAGTTACAGGCCAAGTTTCGCCTGGGTAGTCCCCTCCCCTCCCCCTTAATATTAGTTTATAACAATGTTAAACCATGTTTTTATTTTTTCTATTTTATTTCTATTGTTGGTTTACGAAGCACATTTTTTTTCACACTGGTTTGAGAAGACCGCATTGATCACCACACCGATTACCCATGTTGCAGATATGCATAGATTGTACAGTCTGTTGATTTAGCGAGTTTTTACTTTGTTTACTCTTCATTCGTGAGGTCGAAATGTCTACAGATCAGATGTAATACAGCTGAGGGTTCACCAAAGCCCAACACAAACCAGAACGGCCTTTGATATTCAACAGACAACAGCAACAGACAAACACAATATTGACTTGCACAGAAACGCACTGCTCATTAACCAGTTGCCTCATTTCCTGGAAGCGTCGTAATCACCCAACACGATCACCAGTGTTGACAGACAGATAGCAGAAGGAGGGTTTGCACTGGCATCTAATTATAATTCACTTCAAAAATACCCAATTTGGAATCTAAGCCCAGAGTGTGATTATCTACTCTGAGTTTTTACTTTTTTCTCTCTAATGCGTTTGTGTGGAGAGCTGCAAGTCACATTTTATTTTCACATCAGGAGGCCTTCATGCCATTAATGCAGAAAACTGTTTCACAGAACTATTTGATGTTTCATATTAATATCACCAGGCATTATGTGGCCTCTGTAGTTGAATAGATCCATGGTCAAGTTCAGCTATAAGTAATCACTGTCAGTACCCAACTCTAAAGTTTTATATGAATTTTTGAAACTTTTTGACAGTTTGACATTTATCTATTCATTGTTTCTGCAAGTGCTTAACTTAAATTTCCTTGCGTTTCTCCAAAAGAAAAGGTACTCAATGAAGGATTTGTCTGTCAAGGTCAATAAAGAAGCAATGTTAGCTGTTCAGCATTCCAACAGCACCATCTGCGAGACCATTGTTAAGGTGATTCAAGAGATAGAAGGAGGGAGCAGAAAGCTGTGCTGTATGGCAGAACTCTTTAGACCTGTGTCTGTATATCTAGTTAAGGTATTTATTTGTTCAGTAAACACCAAAATAAGAATGAATGCAAGTAAACAGACAATACTTGATGAGTGTCAGTGCGTAGTTGTGAGGTCAATCAAGGATTTTGGCTGAGCAACAGTAAACACTTTCTCAGAACTAACTTATCGTTTCCTTCATACTAGTAGCAGTAATCCAGCACCAACTGAATTATTCATTTCTTTAATCCATGTTCAGAATTGGTCAGTGATATTATTGGGTTGTCTTGCACAGACTGTGGTTTTAAGTTTGACCCAATCATGTTCAACTTGGCAGCATCAATTCCATTGTATTTGCTCTGAGAATGTGCTGCGTGAATCAGTTCTAGCATCTTGCTATGCAGTTTTTCCGGTGCCACTGGCTGCCACACAGCTCCAAAGCATAACAGATCCACTCCCATGCTTAACAGTTGACATGGCGTACTTTGCGTCAAATTCTACTCCTTCTTTGCAAGATACTTTTATAGAGCTATATGATGACCACCAGATCATAGCCTTTGTTTGCAAAATGCCTCTGGCTGGATGTTCAGATATCCTTCAGATGTTGACTTTTGTGATGAGGACTCAGGGAAGGTTTTATGTGATGCTGGCTTAAACACAGTAGAATGGTGCATCACCCTCAACTCAGTTCCTAATTGACATTTAGGACAAAAGAAACTGTAAGCTGAAAGCAATCGCTCTATTGTTTATAAGTATTCTCACATAGCTTCATTTTCAGATCCTCGCTATTATAGGAGCACATGGTGGTTGCACAAAGCACAGAGTTTGAAGAATGTATTACACTGTATAACCAGTTCTAATGAGTTAATAAGGCCTAAAGAGGTAATGAAGTTCTAAGTACTGAGCTGGGGTGGTGTCCAACCCCTGGGGCACCGGAGGATCTTAATCTGTCCTTTTTTGCATCTTAATTTACAAACATTTTAACTCCAGAAATTCATGTTCCACAAAAACTGTGTATTTTGAATGAACTTGCTTTCTATTATGTTTCTTTCTATTGAACGAGGTTTCATTTCTTCTCTAAGTTCAGAAAAACGCATTAAAGTATTGTTTAAGGTAGTTGTTCAGGTGCAATATCAGATCATGGTTAGGTAGAAAGCACCTGGATGACTCCTTTGTTAACTCAAACTTCAGACCATGCTTATGTTCTGTTCTCAGTTCTACACACGTTTGATTTTCAGGCAGTTGCCTGCTGTTTGCACAGTCGCTCTCATAATAACACTGGGAGCGGAAAATACTCAAATGCACCATGTGGCACAATGTGAATAAAAAGGCTGGAAATAATGGTGATGTAACTACTTGCACATTCACGGTGGATTTCCTCTAACAAAGTTTTGACAAACAAACATACAAGAGCAGAAATTGATTTCTCTCCTCCCAGGTCCTGGGTTGAACCTTCCTGAGTGCTTTTAGGCAAAGTAGGGTTTTGGGTAAATAGAGCAGTGAGCGCAACGAGAAGCAAATGCTGGAAATCCTATTAAACAAACCTGATGTAAGATTATTAAAAGATTAGCTTCACCTAGTTTCATCTCAGTACTTGTTTGTTCCTCTGTGTTTCAAACGATTTTGGGCAAATGAAAATTATGAATTCGATATCTCGGTTTCTGGCTGAAACATACAGATCTAAAAATAATTACTTCTGTGGGAACAAAAAAGATTATGTACATTATATTACAAATGACCAGTCCATGGTCAAATGAACATAAATGAACATGAAAACTAAAAGGTGATCATGTGACTTTAAATGTAATTGAAATTGAAATTGAAATGAAATGTAATGAAATTTTATATAAAAAATAATACAACATTTGGACACATTGATTACGCACACACACACACACCACACACACACACACACACACAGGCCTGTTAGTTATTTTGTTGTGTGAGCTTACTCAAAAGACAATCTACTAAAAACAGGTTGTTCCACATAATTAGGCAGGCTACAGTTTTCATACATTATTACAATATGGGGGAGGGAGAATGGAAATGGGCTTTGTAGTTGAATAGTGTGAATGAAGGTTCAGACAACACATATTAATACATACACATATTAGACACATTATTTGTCACACATAAACACACACACACACACACGCTATCAATATTATAATTACATAATATACAAATCTATGTTGTTGTAACTTGAAAAAATACCTAATATAATATATATAATATAACTATTCATAACTATGAATATTCTCTTAATATGTTTATCTTTTTTAAAAAAAACTGATATCTTAAAGGATTGTATATAGTAAAATGAGTTATTGTGGCTTGTTGCTAGTGCTTCTGTCTCTTCGTGAAATCACAAAAAAACAGCTGTTTGTTTGTACCCACTAAGTGCTGAAGGATTGTGTGTGTGTGTGCGTGTGTGTGTGTGTGTGTGGTGTGTGTGTGTGTGTGTGTGTGTGTGTGTGTGTGTGTGTGTGTGTGTGTGTGTGTGTGTGTGTTTGTGTGTGTGTTTGAAGATGGTAACCCTGAGGTTCTTTATATCTTTATACATAAGAAAGTGATGTAAACCTTTTTGTTTCCAATGCATTAGTCAAGTAGACCACAAACCGAATCACAGAGGAACCATACTGAGACCTTCTCAGTTTGAGTTTGTGTGTTTTTGAAGTGGTCTGAGTCCATTTGACATTTTCACATATGTGCAATGAAGTAGTCTAATACCACTTAAAATGCTCAAATGGTTCATCATCCATCAGAAGGAACAATATGTTAATGGGCTGAATGTTAGAATAAATGCAGGACAGATTAAGAGCACATAGTGATTTGATGCGTGAGTGTGTTTGCTCAGCCATCTCCAAAGCTCTGCTTGAGAAAACTGAGCATTTACCATTTACCCGTCCTGAACCAGTGCCTCCATACAGTCTAATCAACATATAAATAACTTTTCCTGACCAGCAGCACTTTTAAACTACTGGATTATAGTTTGTTTTCATTGATTTTAATGTTATATGGACTGATGACGTTAATGTAGACTTACACACCATTCCAACATCGTCATGCTTTTAGGCCTGTGTTGCAGCCAGTGGCACAGAGAACACTGGAGAAAGGTTCATTAAAACAGCAATACATTCTGGAAGTGAAAATCACATGACCTGTGAAAAACTACAGCAGGACATTTATTTTAAACTACTCCAGAATCCAATCAACAAGCTAACAAAATGTGGACATGCCTCAAATGATTAAAACAGGTTCATCAAATTATATATTTATTGGTTTTTATGATGCTTTGTGTGTGCTAGAACAAATCAGTAACAGAGGAAGGACACACAAGAGCTAAATGAATTGAAAAACTTCACCAAGTTGCTGGTATCGATGCTGGATTTTCAATGCGGATTTCCACAACAGGAACATACCCTAAGAGACCATATCAAGGCTGTAATTCAAAAGATAGAAACATGGCAACATTTGTAAGGTTTTCGTAACAGCCTGATGAATGTAAACCTATAACATTAATATGCAGATAGACTTAGATTTTGTGCACATAAAATGTGTCCTCTGCATTTAACCCCTTCCATCCAGTGAAACACACACATATACACACACTAATGAATTCACCCACTAGGGGGCAGTGATTACACATGCCCAGAGTGGTTGGCAGCCCTATCCATGGCAAGGAGTTATTATCCATGGAGTTCATTGCCTTGCTCTGGGGCACTTAGCTAGCTAGCTAGATATTTTATTATTATTATTATTATTATTATTATTATTATTATTATTATTATTATTATTATTATTATTATTATTATTATTATTAAGATAATGGAGGAGTCATGATGTAATAGCGGTTTATCCGAATGAGGCTTGTGGGGTGTTTAAGCACTGGCTTAATGTCTACCAACAGTTTAAGGTAGTTGGTATGAGTGTAACTTCAGTTTACAAAACCCATCATTGCAAAAACAGCTGGGAAATATGATATAAACATTCCTCTGCCTTTTTAAAACCACTCAATTTTTAATTAAATAAGAAAAAAATAAGCTTTGAGTCTGGGGCTTAATTTTTGACCTAAATTACTTTTGGCAACGTTTTGTTCATGTTTATCTCATCGTCCTGTAAATAGTGACTCTGACAGTAGATAGCATTGATTGTTCCCTGTTACAGACGTCAGTCTTAGTCTTAGACACTTTGTGAGTTGACCTCACTGGTAGTGGAACCCAGTCTGTCTAATGCTGTGCAAAATTTCAAAACACCATTCATGTCTGAAGAACAGAGACACCCTGGTGTGACACTGCAGGGGGAGCTTCATTTGATGGCTCTGTCTTGTGTTTTTGAAGCTGACTCCTCTTTACCTTACAGTCCTTCTAAATGCTCAGAATGTACAGCTGACATTTGGTCAGCTTTGCCAATTCAGCAAATCCCTCTGGCTGTCCGTTAACTGAAGTGTTTGGGACATGCTTCATCTTATGTCTCCCTCATGTGGTGGACCTGCAACAATACAATTCTGTCCCTGTTCTGCTGTACAAATCTGAATGTTAGCTCTGCTTGACTGTGATTGCAGTAGGCCTTGTGGTACACATTGGTTGAGGAGTGAGTTCAGGTCATGTCAAGCTTGTGGGACTGTGTTGGGAAATGTGTGGAGATGGATCAAGGCATGGTAGGAGCTGTGAATGTGTCAGTGGAGAGCAGTTAATTTAGACCGTTTAAAGAAAACAGGTGACTTCTTTTGGAGTACAGATTTAGAGATTTGGCATCTCATTTTATTTTTTTATTTTATTTTCATTTTACATTTGTAAATTATTGCATATTTTCTTCCATATCAGCAAAAATATGAATTACAATGTATGTTAAATACCTGAATAAATCCTTATTAAATAGCAGTAGTTTTGCCATTTTAATAATGACTTCAGTAGTGGCAATACACCTCTATGGTTTGAAGTGTTAATGAATGTTATGGGACTGGTGGAAACAAACCAGTACAAGGCAATTCAATGGTAAACTACAGTGTGGAGAGATTCTTTAGTGTTGTTTTCAAACCAGTATTTTACACCATGTACGTGTGACTTGCAAAGTCTATACCAGTCAGGCAAATCTTACCGTAGCACAGTATTGGTGGCAGTAGATAAAAGAAGTCACACACCAACGACGTGAAGGATGTAGGAGACCTACACGAACCCCGGAGAGGGAGAGCCGACGGATTGTCCAAAATTGCCGGAGTCACACAAATTCATGGCCGCAGACATTGAGGGAGCAGTGGTGCAGTGATGCTCATCCTGTTAGTGCACCATTAGCAGATGATGCTTTCCTCTTCAGCTATACAGTGCAGTGAGTGTACTTAGGTCTATTTTAATTTAGACTTGCTCCTTGAGGATTTGTCATCAACTTTGTTAGATATTAAGATATTAGCACATCTGGACTGGTATACACATGTTTATGATCATGTTGGTTCAGCTTGGTCCTTCTCTCTGTTGTAATTTTCTCATTAGGTTCATGGTTTTTCGTGGCATATGAAACATTCATGGGTGATTCTTTTTTATTTTTTTATTTTTCCAGAAGCCTGTAATCAAACAGCACATAAATCCTACAGTTACCGGACTTTATAATGATTAAGATAAGCTCAAACAGATGATTTTGTAATGTTTTTTATTTATTTATTTATTTGGGTATTTTTTTGTTTTGTTTGATTGTTTGTTTGTTTTGTCTGTCTGAAGCTTTTGCTTCAAAGAATATTATTTCGGGCTCAGAGCGACTGTAGCACTATGGACTGCAGGTTCAAATCCTGTGTCATGTTGGTTGCCATCATCAGCTGGTGTTTTAAGAGAGTAAAATTGTCTTTCTCTCTCTGAGTGGGTAGATGATGCTCTCTCCCCACATCACACCCAGTGCAATGCTGGTCAGCACAGGCATCTGTTAGCCATTGTACCAGAGCTGGGCACCCCTGCATAGGGCTTATGCCCAACATGGGGTTTCATCTTCTTTTTTTTGCCTTCCTCATAACTTCAGACCAACAGACAGAACACTATTGTTGTCTTTTTGTAGGTGAACACTGCTTGGACATAAATATCACGGGTTGTCTTGGGAGTTTACATGTTGATAATAATAGCCCAGTATTCATTTACTTAGTGTCAGAATAAAGACGAAGGCCCCAGAATATTGCATTCTAAAACCACCGATAAACACACTGTTTCCTTCACATGAGAGTCATGATGAGCTGACTACAGAACTGCCCCAGCCCTTATGCAGTAGGAAGTTCTAAAATAGTTCACACCATGACTTTTAATGCTGTGTTCACCCTGTCACCCAGACAAAACAAAAATGCGCACCTTTTTATCATCACAGGTCATTTATTAAGGGCGTTCTGTACAGTTGTTTGAGATGAAGCAATGTGGCTTATATTACATAAGCAGATCATGGCATGTAAAGATAAGAAATGAAACAACAGATAATATGAAAAAGAAAGTAAAACTAACATTCAGTTTCCTTATTTGATATAAATACATTATAGCCATTGTTTCTCAACCCAGTCCTCAGAGTTCCCAGACAATACATATATATTTTATATTGTGTATATATATATATATATATCACAGGTATTTCCACTGCATACTACTTTCACACTCAATATAAATAAAGTTCTTTGGGGTACATGGCACACACAGTTTTTAATGTCACATAAAAGAAACTTTTGCAGCAAGCATCACTCCTATCGAGTGAAAACAGCTTTACAGTACTTGACTCTACTCCACTGTTCACTCTTTGGTACATGGCACCTAGTTTGATTTCCATGATCAATAGAGCTATGTTAACTTTTTTTTTTTTAAATTAAACTGGACGTGTGTTTTTATTATTGTAGCAATACCAGGTAGCCACTTATAACAGTTATATAAAGACGTTATAACCTCTTCTGCATGTCCAAACAGATACAGAGCAGATACAGAGAGAGCTTTTATTAAGAATGTACATTTTTACTGTGTAAAAAGGTTCATGTGAGCCTGTTAGGAGTTTGTTAGGAGTCTATTAGCAACAAATAGTGATGTTTAATTGGCAGCTTCACAATATTACATAAGAACATAAACAGCATATACATTTCAGCAGACAGCACAGCAAAAGTGCTGGACAGCTGTAATGTATTGCATGGAGTGACTAATCTCTCTGGCCAGCCTGTGCAAAGTTTACTCCACATTTAAGTCCGTACTTGGCTCACCCGGATCCACGAGCAAGCAGGTACAAAAAAAAGTACCTAGTTTTACCAAATTTGGAAAAGCAAAAAAGCACAGTAGTGTATTTGCCATGCAGTGGGAAAGTCCCTTTATTTTATTTGGTTGCAGAAAAATGTGAAAAAAATGATTTATTCAATGGCAGCTGAAACAAACTAATAAGATTATTTTGTCATTTAGATTATTAAGCATTTGATTAGTGTTGATGAATGAAAACAGCAGGGCTGTTTAGTCTAAAAAGTATTTAGTCAACCACTGATGGGATGAAGTTCTCCAACTTATAAAGATGAGAGAGGTCTGTAATTTTCATCATAGGTACACTTCAACGAGAGAGACAAAACAAGGGGAAAATCCATGAAATTACACTTTTTTAAGTATTTTTAAAGAATTTATTTGTAAATTATGGCGGAAGTAAGTATTTGGTCACCCACAAGCAAGATTTCATTAATGGCACCTCATTGTCTGTATAAGACACCTGTCCAAAGCCTCAAACAGTCACACTCCAGACTCAATCATGGACAAGACCAAAGAGTTGTCAAAGGACACCAGGGAGAAAATCGTAGACCAAAATACCAGCTACAGTGTGTGCAAACCTGCTGAAGTGTCATGTCTCTGTGTTCTAGTCCTGTTCACCTTTTCTCTCAGTTGTTGTGTTTTCACCTGTCCTCTTAGCACATGCTGTGTCACATCATTGGTCTCCCAATCTGTCTCATTTGTAACCCTGCCCCTTCCTAATCAGTGGTTCCAGGTGTGTCCAATGTTGTGTTGTATTTAAGACCCTTTGTCTCAACTTGTCTTTGTCAGTCCTTTTGGTTCCCTTTTTGTAGTTCGGCTCGCTTCCGTTTGTTTGGTTGGTTGTAGACTTTAGTTTCATTCATGCTTTGTTAATTGAGTTTCTGTTGGTTCGAGCGTTTGTAAGTCTGTTCCCATTCTGCTCCTTTGCTTGTCTAGAGTTAGTGTTTGTGTTGGTTCGAGTAGCCAAGTTTTGTTTATTAGCTTTCAGGTTTTGTTTTTCTTTCTCATTAAATCTTCAAACCCCGCGTTTACCTCCACACCCTTTATCATCTGATCCATCCACCCCATCCTGACTTAAAGACTTACAGGAAACGTTTGACCTCATTACCAACAAAAGTTATGCTACAAAGTATTGAGTTGAACTTTTGTTATTGACCAAATTCTTATTTTCACCATAATTTACACGTAAATTCTTTAAAAATCCTACAATGTGATTTCCTGGATTTTTTCTTATTGTCTCTCATAGTTGAAATGTACTTATAATGAAAATTACAGACCTTTCTCATCTTTATAATTAGAACTTGTAAAATCAGTGGTTGACTACCTTTTTTGCCCAACTGTAAATGTTTGTACTAATCTAACATACATTTAGATGTCCTTTCTCTCTCTCTCTCTCTCTCTCTCTCTCTCTCTCGCACACAAACACACACATCTAACCACAGTGGACACCTACATGTTTCCTGTGTCCTTTTTTTTGAAAACCAAAATATGCTCTAGTTCTACAACAAGAAGGTATTTTCAAATGTAGCCACTGAGCCACTTTATACCATTTTCCTCTGTGTGGGTGAACGAGGGAAACAAAATTGCGGAAGACGAAGTGACTGGCAGGAATTCAGGACTAGGATGAGAAACGCTGGTCTGCAAAGTGGTTAAAAATAGCTTTAAACTGGCACTTAGATTTAGTATTTCCTTCTGACAAAATACTCAGGAACAAATGATCACAATGAGTCAGCCATGACACACAGATGCATGTCTGCCTTGTTACTCAAGTGGGCCCATAAACACCATCACAAGGGATATGAGTGTGGATGTCAAGAGGACAATTTAAAACGAAAACGCACCACACAAAGCCTTTTATATATCTACATATATTGCTTTCATATAGGCACATGAAAATAGTCTACATATATATGTAACTTCTCTACAATTATATCATTATATAATACATAATGCCACTCTTTACATATTCTACTGTATAGTGTAATATCATTTATATAAGTTCGGTAAAGTCATTTACAGAGAACCTGTAGAATGTGTAAATAGAATAACTATATTTTACAATTTTACAATCCATTGCTTCTACTGGTATAATACACCTCTATTCCTGCTCTCCTGGTGACACAGGGATTATCCATAGTGTAGCATTTTATGGTAATATATGTCTGCAAATTTCTTTTTCCTTATGGTCAAAAGATTTAAAGTAACAGTGTCCCACCTTCATTGTTCTCACGTCTTGAACATGACATACTAACACTTTACTGGGGCAATGCAGATGACTCAAAATGAATGAACTCCTTCTCGGCTTGTGTTTCACAGGGAGGGAATCACTGCCCTTGGATCCTATCACCATCACTTGCCTGATTTCCTATACTGGCGGAGGTCATTGTATATGTCTGACTGTACCCCATATAGTTCCTGTTGCAGCATGCACACACATAAAGAAAAATAGGTTATTTTTATAAAATGTATTAGTACTATAAACTATAGTACTATAAAAATATTAGTACTAGGTTTTATTTGAGTGGTGAACTGTTTTGTTCTGGAACAATTGTATCACATCAGTATTGCTGGAATTTGTATACACTGTACACACTTGTTGGCCTCTTGAACAAAATAAGAATATTAAAAAAAAACAACATATAAATAATATAAAAAATAAAAATAAAAAAACACGTTCTTAACTTTCAGTGGAAGTCAATGTAAATTTTATTCTAAATCTTTATGGAGCATTTCTATTGGTCCGTTCATCATAGAATTGTGACACAATATATATATATATATATATATATATATATATATATATATATATATATATGGTTAATTTACCTTTAGATCAAAGCTCAATTTATGTACTTTTTCCATATAGCGTGTATTACAAGTCATGTTTTACGTGGAATATTTTGAAGCCCCAAACTACTGGGGATTTAAAACACCAAGCATTTTACGAATTAGGGACTGCACGTCTTTTAATGAATCAACCACTGCATCAATCATCCTCTAACCTTTGAACCTCTGGCCCACAATGTTTTGCTGAAGATGTTTGGTTTCTAAAATTGGCAGTGACATTGACGTTAAAACCCCAGCAATGATACACTTGTTTCATCGTCTACACATCCATGCCAGTATCAAACAAACAGGTTGTGCAACAACTGATGGACTACAGTTAGTAATTATATGTATACAAAGTGATAAAGGGCCAGTTAATTTTGGTTGCTAATAAACTGGTAAGGTGTTTGGTAAATATGGTACATATAAACTTCCAGCTCAAACGTATAGCTATGGGGCTTGAGTTTACTTTTAAGGTGCTAGGTGCTGATAAGTTTGGAAGGTAGTAAAATAACCAATGGCATTGAAAATAGTACAACACTGCAGACTATGCACAAACATGATTTGCTCTAGACATCTATGGCTATGTTCAGACTGCAGGCAAATTGGATTTGTTTCTCAAATCATATCTTATATCAACTTATAACTAATTATAACTAATATCAGTGTTATGTGATTGTAGGGCTGAGCAATATAAACTGATAATTATGTATCTTTATATATATATATATATATATATATATGTATATATATATATATATATATATATATATATATATTCTGTAGGCGAGTGACCTTCACGGCATGTGACGCTATCAAACTGGGCTGAACCTGGTTTTCTTAGTGAACTGTTCTTAGTAGGAAGGCTTAAAAAGTCAGAGATCCACTCCACATTTGCATGCCTTTGTGCAGCAAAATTTCCGATGGTGAAGTAGTACAAGGTTAACGTAAACACAGCTATAGCTCCCCGTTAGAATAGAACTAACTGCATGTCAAATCACGCACTCACGTCAAAAATCTCATCGAGTTAGTTTAACTTGTTTTCTCAAAAGGGCTTTTTGATCTCCTATACATCCATTCAGAGGAGTTTTCATTTTTCTTTATCTAATAGGGACAATTTTGGAATCATCTGCCTTTTTCCCCTCATACTACTTAATCATTCTTTATCAAAAATTCTCCATCCCAGTGCAAGCGAATTGTTCTATGTCTAAGAAATGTTATATAATAAACAATGAACTGCTGTTTAGACTGAAAATTGAATAAGTGATGACTTCTCATCATTGGAATAAATGACCTCTGACTTTTCCACAACACTGTACTTTGGGAAACGTCCTCAAATCCACTGAGGGATTTATTATATATTTATTTTATTTTGCATTCATATTTAAAAAGGTCTTAGCTCTAGCTTATAAATGTCTTCAAGCAAGAGCCCCCACTGACAGGGTGATTTAATCCATGACTAGGCTTAATCTGTGTCTGGAAAACCAACCATTAGAGGATCAGTGAAGGATCAGTGCATAAGCACAGAAATGCATTTGTTCCTCTGAATGGAAAGTGAATTTCACCCCGCTGGTTCAGAAACTCATAAATTTGCAGTGAGCTAGAAAAAAAAAAAAAAAAAAAAAAAAAAAAAAAAAAAAAA